>JAWZYV010019771.1:0-23052 GCA_038373885.1 Cheiracanthium punctorium | reverse complement strand
AGCATAGGGCAGGGGAGGGGGGGGGAACTTGCATTCCTTTTCCCCGGATATTTGTATATGCAGTTTTTGTCTGCAGGATGCATGTCCCACCATCTTTATTCATTTAATGGATCTTTATGAGATATCTGAAAACTTATTAGAAATAAAATTAACACTCTAAAATTCAAACGATTAAAGGGACTCTATTTTCTTGTCATAAAATATTGTAATAAGTACTAAAAAGAACCGCAAGCTGATTTTTTTAAATGAAATTCGGTTGAAACGCGATAAAACAGTTGATATTCTTTGAGTTCCAGTCTGAAATACCGTTTTTACTTACTTATTTATTTTTTAAATTAAGTCCTCATCTAAAAATAATGTTCATAAATATCGTAAAGTAGTTTTAGAAGAAAGAATACAAATTTTTCAATAGCTCTTCAACTGTAATTTTATTTTAAATCTTGATCAGAAGTCAGGTACAATAGCGATCTAAGAGATTACGAGTTTCAAAATTATAAGATTTACAAAAGCAAAGTGTAGTACATTTATGGCCCCAAAACATTCTTAAAAGTATTATGAAATGATCCAAATTTATTTTTCAATCTTGCGTTTGATAGAAAAATTTTTATTCTTCCAATTTTGAATTTGAGTCTAGGAAACAATGTTTATTCTTTTTTATGGAAACTGATTACTTCTTCAAATTTAAAATTTAAAATAGTCCACAGTATAGTTTCCCAGGAAATATTCTGAAAATTTTCATAGTTCTAGAATTGTAAGTTTATTTATTATCTGGGGAGAAAGTTAATCAAAAAGCGGACTTCTCCGGAAAAGTGCCAAGTTTAGTGATTTTTTTTTCAAAAAATTAAGTAATTTTTCAAATTTGAAATTTGTTTCAATTCACTGTATGGTTTCTGAGGAAACAGTATAAAAATTTCCATAGTTATGGCAATGTAAGTTTATTTCTGATCTGCAGTGAAAGTCCATCAAAAACGTGTTCCTCTGAAAAAGTGTCAAGTTTAACAATTTAATAAATAAATAAATAAATAGCTCTTCAAATTTTAACTCAATTTCAGTTCACAATCTAGTTTCTGGGGAAACACTGAAAATTCTCATAATTATTGCATCGTAAGTTTATTTCTGAGCATGAGCGAAAGTCAAGAAAATAAATAATTCTCTGAAAAAATGTCAAGTTAAATAATATTTTTTAATTAAATAATTTTTCAAATTTTAACTCAATGTAGTTTCAGAGGAAACATTCTGAAAATTCTCATAGCTATGTGATTATGAGTTTATTTCCTATTCTGAACTAAAGTTAACCGAAATCCTCCGTTTTTAGGTAGAACAGCCTTAAGAATTCACCTCAAATGACCTCAAGGCGGGGCAGAGTTAACCATCGTCGATTTTTAACGACCAGGGGAGAATAGAGCTCCTGGGTGGGTTGTTACTTCAGCAAACGACTGTCAAGAAGCAAGAAAAGTGCATTTTATCATTTACATTTTATCAAATAATTCATGTTCACCTATTCATAAATGCACAATCAACCTTTTTTTCTAACTAATATAATTAATTTAATAATTATCATTTATTAAATTCAAAATGATTCCTTTTTTCTAATTAAAATAATTGATTTAATAATTATTCTTCATTTCATTCAAAATAAACACTGCATGTTCATGTAAAATGGTTTTTCTTTCATTTCATTATAATATTAACTTTTGTTAATTGCTTTTCTATCAAGAAAATTAAGATAATCAAAGGAAAAATAAGCCTGAATCAATCGGGGCTGTAAGAAGATGGGGGCTGAGAGGGCTGAGATCTACCCTCTCAACCCCCCCTCCCCCTCTAACATTTCCCAAAATATTTTGTAAACTGATTGATAAAGCCAAAGTGCCGCAGAGATTCCGAAGGGTAGTAAAAACTGAAAACTACCGCTTCGCTAATCCCATGATTCTTTAGACTTGAATTTGCCGCAAAGGGCACGTGTAACCCTCCCCTCCCCACATCGGACATTGTGTGTATGCCAATATTGTAAAATTCTAATACCTTTCATCAAGAAAGCAGGACACAAAAGCTTCCTCTCAATTCAATAAATGATAAAACTGAAGACTAAACTTTGCACATACTACAATTATCTGTGCATTAAATGAAAGGAATAATACAACAATACATTTCAGAGAGTGTATTCCCAACCGTTAATACAATACCAGGAAAAATATATTTTGCTACAGACATCAGCAAAAATTGCAGAATGTAACACTTCTCCTTCTTGTTTCAGTCATGAAAAAATCCGATGAGTTCTCAACCTAAAAATTCCCTGGCGACCGGTCTCACTTTGCAGAATGCGTTTTCTGCTAAACGTCTGTAAAATTTTCTTAAAACTTCTCTACTGCATTATCCTTCGGGTCCATTTTTACTCGTGTTGAATGTGGCAAAGAGTATGCCATAAGTCAAAAGGTTGCCGAATGCAGAGAGAATGAGATTCTTTTCGATGGCAATGGAATCGAGAATCTTAAATCCTTCAATACGTTTTTTCATCGAGGAGACAAGTGGCCAACTTCTTAACGGTAAAGACTTTGCGGATAACTTCTGAGCAGTGGCTTCGACTCCAGCAGCAGCGTTTAAAACGCAGGAACCAAAAGTACATAAGCATACAAATTGAAGAAGGTAAACCAAAGCCTCAACACAGTGTGCAAAGGCTATCGAAAATAAAATATCAGGAGAAAAAAGCACAGCATAAACGTCTCGAAACACCAGAAAAAGTGTGCTGCTAACAAGCAAGAAGAGACTCGGGTGTAGAATTTTGTTGGTGTTTGAAATTTCATCCGATATTTTACAATGAATATCAAACAAAAGCTCCAAATCTTTTTCCTTGCTGTACTGGAGTCTTTTGTTCAATGCAGTCAACGATTCACTTATCAGGAAGCAGACTGAGCAAAAGTAGATTGTGACAGCCCCATGGCAAAAGCTGATGCAGTACACTATTCCAGAAACTCATTCAATAGGAACGGCAAAAGGAGGGGGTATAAATCCTAAGAGACGAAACGTTACAGGAATATTGAGAATCTCTGAGTACATATAAAGGACAGCATTAAATAACAGAGTCATTAGTCAGAAGTACAATCTTTAATTTAAATGTGAACTTCTCCACTAATACCCCATTTTTAACAAGATTGTTGTAAATTTTAGCCAGTCTTTGAATTATGCTTTTAAGCTTTTTCCTCCTTGTGTAAATCAATATTCGACTCAAACAATTTAATAGTAGATACGAAATATCGGCTAATACCTGTCTTCTGTTGTTAGCGTTATTTTTCCGCATTAGTAACAGCATAGTTGAAACGAGAAAAAATCTTCCTTCGAATATAAAAGCCAACAGGAACGATACTGCAGTCGGAATTGTACGCTTCTTGGTGCAGTCGATGCCTTTTTCAAAGCCTATGCCATGAAACCACAGATACATGTTTAAAATTTTATACAAGTCTTGAATAGAGTTTCCGTTATTAGGACGTTTACTCCGACCAAAAGTTTTGCATGTTTTTCGCCTGAAGAGCACTTTATTTTGGTAATTGAGATTCATAATTAAAATTCAAAAAGTTTTTCTAATTTGAAATTTCTAAAGAACTTATTAACTGTCTTAAGTAAGTTTTTACAGTGCGTTTACTTACCCCATTTATAAAATGGGGGACGTAAACATCTTACATTGCTTTGCGACATGCAGTTGAAATAAGTTGAGAAAATGTTCCTTCTGTAGGTTCTGTTGCAATATTCTGATTCTTCTTTCAAGCTTATGAATTTCACGCATTTGAAAGTTTATAAGAAAGACACTTGCAGTTCGCAGATCCGAGTATATCCAATACATTCACAAGCTGGTTCAAATCGTCAATATGGAAAACGATTATTCTGCTCTCTAGGGTATTTATGCAAATGTTTTTATTGTAGCAAGTATTTTTTTTAGCTCTTTCAATCAAGTTCACCTAGATATAACTTCTCTTCCAAAAAAATATTAAGTTTCACCATCTTCTTCAAGTGCAAACGGATTTAATAGGTTTGAACTTAACACAGATAATGAATCAATTATAGTAGTTTTACGACTTTTCCATTAACATACTAATACAAACCATTTTGTTGTAGGCAAGTTATTTTAGTTGTTACAATTAAGTGCACAAGGATATAACTTCTCATTTAAAAATAGCTACTTTCATCAACTTCTCCAAGTGCAAACGAATTTAAGGCTTGAACATAACTGAAATAGTTTTACGTGTTTTCATGCCATTTCTAATAATCTCCATGGCAACTGGCGATTGAATCTTTTAAATAATAGACTCTCAAAGTTAAATAATGCATTGGGAAGTATGATTTTCCGATATCGGGATTTAAATGTTAAATTCTAAACCTTCAGTTGAAGTCTGCGCCATTTTCTTTCACAATACATGACAAAAGATTTGAAAAAGGATAGGAGGCACTCTTTGTTATGACAACGATCCAGTATAACAATATATTTATTGAAATCTAGAACCAGCCACTGAAAAACATGTTTTGAAAATATTGATGTTACTATTTCAAAATGCGTTAAAGTATTAAATAAAAAAAATGTATTTTTTAAAGAATAATGTAAGTTGTGTGTTACTGAAATTACAAAAAAAAATCCATTTCAAGCTTTAGTCGACATTTATTTATCTGAACCTTACAAATCATATATTTTTGCATACGCAAATAAAATATTCAATGCTGCAATTTTCTTGGATTGCCGTTTCAATTGCACTGCAACTAGCTATTAACTCTCGAAATTTCGATATTGCCTTCTTCAAGTCGGACAGAAAGGTTTTGAAATTATATCGGATGACCGGCCCATACAGCTTATCCCCGTATAAGTTGACCTTAATTTTCCAACCGCTGTTTCTAGATCTATATTCCCAAGTACGAAAATGCTCAAAATTAGATGAAGAGTGAAAAAATAGACAATGCAAAATTGTAATCAGCCCACGTTCCTTAAATTTATATTTACAGAAATTTTGGCCGTATAAAAATATTGAAATCACAAGAAGTCCGCCATTGGTACGACCAATATAAAACGATATATGAAATATGATGTTTAGTGACTTCAGTGAACATAGAACGTAAAATGGCTCGAATTTTCAATTATCGGCCTAAAACATAGAGCAGACTGAGACGATTCCACACATGCATAATTTTTATAGGTTTAAAATATATTAAGGCTGTTCTCCCAGAAACTCATGCAACTTTTGAACAGCTTTAAAAAAAATTTAATTGCGCTACAGATTCATAAAATTTTAGAATGTCTCTTTACATGTTGCACCTTCAACTGACATTGAGAATGAACGTACAAGAGTTGCGAAATTGTCGGGAAAAATTGCTAAACATATGGAATTTTGCGACATTTCCTAAAACAGGTCAATCCTCGGCCCATTTTTGAAGGCAATTTCTGTGCTTATGAATTTTTTCAGAATGTTGCATGAGACATAGAGGTTTACTGTTAGTGTCAGTGCATAATGTATAGGGTGAAGAAGCAGGGTTAACTTTTTCGAGTGTTTAACATCGTTGGTCTGTTTTGAAGCTGTTCAAAAGTCTCGTGACTACGATCACTCTTCAGGTAGAACACCCTATGTTCTACTTGAAAAGGAAGAACAAAAGCTTACAATCACATAACTATGAGAATTTTCAGAATGCTTCCTCTGAAACTGTACTGTGAACTGAGATTGAGCTAAAATTTGAAGAGTTATTTAATTTTAAAAAAGGAATATTATTAAACTTGGCACTTTTTTTAGAGACAAACGCTTTTTCACTTTCGTGAAAGTAAAAAGACCAGAGAAAGAGCTCCACTGAAATATTAGCCTATTTATATTAATAACTAGAATAATCATTTGTGAAAATTCACTATTTGTATTGATACGTGGCATGGGATTAGATTTTCATTCAGTATAATTTTGCATTACTCTAGAGAAACGTCTCTTATGGGCAGAATCAAGCTAGCAAATAAATACAATTAAATAATTTTAATATAAACACACATAATTGAATAAACTAGTGTCTCTAAGCACAAAAGAATACCTATTAATAAGCTGCTAGACAAAACTGTCAAGCGCAATTTCAAATGCTATCAAATAACTGAAACATATAGCGTTTTAAATTGAAAAAAAATTTATATTATTTTTCATATATTACAAAATATCTATTACGATTAGTTTAATTTCAGTTCTGTCTAATTAATGTGTACTGTTGCTATATTTGTTACTGAAATACACATTTTTTCAAGTGTTAACCAAATGGCCTATAATCAGCAAAATTCTATAATAGGCACAACTTTTTGTTCCAACCTGTGCGGATTAGACAGATTGTCCTGTATAATAATAATGTAACAAATCTAAAGTAAATAATTTCTATCAGAATTGTGTGGATTAATGTTCTCCTACAATTTTATACCCGTTATGCATAAAGTAAGATAAGTTTGGCTCTGGTTTGTTTCTCTTATGTAATGCATTTCAAATTTTCAATAGATAACTAATAAATGCCGCCCTTGGCCGCTACACATACTAAAGTTTCCCTTTGATGTACTCTGTTTCAGAAAATGAATTCAATTGTTAATACAATATTATGAAAACTGTTTTTTGCTACGGACATCGGCAAAAATTGCAAGCTACTTCTTCTTCTTTCAATGACGAAAAAATTCGATGACTGTTGTCAAACTAACAATTGCTTGCTGACTTGTCTCATTTTCGAAATGCATTTGTGTTTGCGCTCAACGTCCCTATAACTGTACACAAACTTTGCTACTGCATTATCCTTCGGTTCCATTTTTGCTCGTGTTGAATGTAGCAAAGAGTATGCCATAAGTCAGAAGGTTGCCGAATGCAGAGAGCATGAAATCCTTTTCGATGGCAATGGAATTGAGAATCTTAAATCCTTCAATACGTTTTTTCATGGAGGAGACGAGTGACAGACTTCGTATCTCTAAACACTTTGCTGATAACTTCTGAGCAGTGGCTTCGACTCCTGCAGCAGCGCTTATAACGTAGGAACCAAATGTACATAAGCATACAAATTGAAGAAGGTAAACCGTTGCCTCAACCCAGTATGAAACGGCTACCGAAACCGAGATATCAGGAGAAAAAAGCACAGTATAAATATCTCGAAACACCACTAAAAGTGTGCTGCTAACAAACAAGAGCAGACTCGGGTGTAGAACTTCGTTGATGCTTGAAATCCTAATACCTTTCATCAAGAAAGCAGGACACAAAAGCTTCCTCTCACGTCAATAAATAATAAAACTAAAGACTAAACTTTGCACATACTACAATTATCTGTGCATTAAATGAAAGGAATAATACATCTGTACATTTCAGAGAGTGTATTCCCAACCGTTAATACAATACCAGGAAAAATATATTTTGCTACAGACATCAGTAAAAATTGCAGAATGTAACACTTCTCCTTCCTGTTTCAGTCATGAAAAAATCCGATGAGTTCTCAACCTAAAAATTCCCTGGCGACCGGTCTCACTTTGCAGAATGCGTTTTCTGCTAAACGTCTGTAAAATTTTCTTCAAACTTCTCTACTGCATTATCCTTCGGGTCCATTTTTACTCGTGCTGAATGTGGCAAAGAGTATGCCATAAGTCAAAAGGTTGCCTAATGCAGAGAGAACGAGATTCTTTTCGATGGCAATGGAATTGAGAATCTTAAATCCTTCAATACGTTTTTTCATCGAGGAGACAAGTGGCCAACTTCTTAGCGGTAAAGACTTTGCAGATAACTTCTGAGCAGTGGCTTCGACTCCAGCAGCAGCGTTTATAACGTAGGAGTCAAATGTGCATAAGCATACAAATTGAAGAAGGGACACCGTTGCCTCAACCCAGTATGAAACGGCTACCGAAACCGAGATATCAGGAGAAAAAAGCACAGTATAAATATCTCGAAACACCACTAAAAGTGTGCTGCTAACAAACAAGAGCAGACTCGGGTGTAGAACTTCGTTGATGCTTGAAATCCTATCCGAAATTTCGCAATGGGCATGAAATAAAAGTTCTAAATCCGTCCCTTGGCTGTGTTGGAGTCTTTTCTTCAACGCAGTCAAGGATCCAGTTATCAGGAAACAGACTGAGCAAAAGTAAGCCGCGAAAGCTCCGTGGGAAAAGCTGATGCAGTACACTATTGAGGAAACACACTTAGCAGGAATGGCAAAAGGAGGGAGTATAAATCCGAAGACACGGTAGGTTGCGGGAATGTTGGAAATTAGTGAACACAAATAATAGATAGCATTAAATAATAGAGTAGAGTCATTAGTTAGAAGCATAATCTTCAACTTGAAAGTGAATTTCCTCACCAACATTTCATTTCCACCAAGACCATTGTAAATTTTAGCCAATCTTTGAATTATGTTTCTAAGCTTTCGCCTCCTTGAATAAATCAATATTCGGCTCAGAGAATTTAATAATAGAGGTATGATATTGGCTATTACCAGTCTTCTGCCGTTAGTATTATTTTTCATTGATAGCAACTTCTCAGCTGAATCGAGAATGAATCTCCCTTCGAATATGAAAACCAACAAGAATGAAACTGCAGCTGAAATCGTGCAATCGATGCCTTTTTCAAAGCCCATTCCATGAAACCACAGGTACCTGTTTAAAGTTTTATACAAGTCTAGAATAGAATTTTCTGTAGTATCACATTCACTTCGTTCACAACCTTGAGTTTTACATGATTTTCGCTTGAAGAACATGTTCTTTTTATGATTCAGATTCATAATTAAAATGCAAAAAGTTATCTGCATTTAAAATTTTAAAAAGTTACTTATTTATGCAAGTTTTACCTTGCATTTACTTACTCATATATTGTAAACTGAGATTGTAAATATCGTTACATTACAGTGCGATGTGCAATTAAATTAAATTAAGAAAATATTTGTTCAGCCCACTTAAATTTTATTCTTACCAAAGTGTATTAAAGAGGGACTTGCAGTTTGACTCAGCATTTGAGCATACCCAACTGATTCAGAAGTTGGATTCAAATCGCCAGTATGAAAAGACTATTGATCAGCTAATGTCAGCCTTTTTTTTTTTCAGGTTGGTGCACGCATGGTTATTTTTTTAAAAAATACCTAAACTATGCCTCAATAACATATTTATGCAGATGTTTTTAATGTAGGAGATTCTTTTTAACTATTTCAAGCAAGTACACTGGAATATAATTTCCCATCTAAATAACACCTAGTTTCATAAACTTCTCCGTGCAAAAGAAATTCATATGTTTGAGCATAACACAGATAATTTAGTATTTTCATGACTTTTCTAATAATATCTCCATAGCAACTGGCTACAGTAACGTATTGCAAATAATATGCTTTCATAGTAAGATGTATAATTTTCCGATATCGTGATTTTAAATGCTGAATTCTAAGCCTCCGATTGCACAAACACAATCTCAACCATTTACTTTTACAATACATAACCAAGGTTTTGAAAAAGGGTATGAGGCACTCTTTGTTATGACTCTAACGATGCAGTATAACGATATATTTATAGAAATCTGGAACTAGTTACTGATAAAGATACTTTGAAAATATTGATATTGCTATTTAAACATTCGCCAAAGTATCAATAATAAAAATGCATGTTTTTTTTAAATAAAATAATGTAAATTGTATGTTGCGGAAATTCCAAAAAGAAATCCATTTCAAGCTTTAGTCGACTTTTATTTACTCGAATCTTACAAATTATATATTTTTGCGAACCCAAATAAAATATTCAATCAGCTCCCTGAGTTCTTTACGACGAAGGGCTTGGACTGAAGAAGTTCAAAACAATTTTTGAACGAAACGTGCGTATCCTCTTTCTTTTTACTTCTTATGTGTAAAGTTTTTTAATTACTTTATTCAGAGCTTTATTTTTCTTAGATTGTCGTTCCAATTGCGCTGCAACTAAATATTAAATCTGGAAATTTTGATATTGCTTGCTTTCATCCGGACAAAAGAGCATTGAAATTATATGAAATATAGCCTGTAATAACGTATCCTTTTATAAGTTGACCGATCTTTATTTCTGCAAGCTTTGCTCCTAGATCCATACTTAAAATTACAAAAATGCTGAAAATAGATTCAGAGTGAAGCTATATTAAAACTTTAAAGAGTAAAATAAAATTAGTGAAAAAATACACAGTCTAAATTTGTATACAGCCCACAGGTCCTCACAGTCAGCTATTTAGCACCAAATGCCCCCCAGGGGGTGTAGGGGCTTAAGAACGGTTGTATCACGCCTTGGGTCCGGGTTCGAATCCCTGCTTGGGCATGGATTTTAACTTGTTCGTCCCTTTATAGGGGGGTAACGTT
This sequence comes from Cheiracanthium punctorium, assembly GCA_038373885.1. Classification (NCBI taxonomy): domain Eukaryota; kingdom Metazoa; phylum Arthropoda; class Arachnida; order Araneae; family Cheiracanthiidae; genus Cheiracanthium; species Cheiracanthium punctorium. Next base: position 12,735 of record JAWZYV010019771.1, on the reverse strand, counting down.
GGCCACCCACTGGGTACCATTATAGTTAAATGGCCAGTAATTCGGGCCTAAGTAGTGGCAAAATGCTTGATGAGCAAGTGCCGCAGCCCACTGGAAAAAAGTATTTAGGGAAATCTTGCCCATACAAAAAGAGTGCTAACATAAAAAGTTCAAAATTGGTACGAACAATATTCACCGAGATATGAAATATCGCGTTTACGACTTAGAGCGCTTTAGAACTGGCATTTATGTATTTTTAGGGATCGTATATAGAAGAAGTAACTCATGCAGAAAAAAAAATCAATTTCGTTTCGAAAACTCTTAGGAAACCAAATGAGTGAGCCGAGCAGATTTGCATAAATGCATTTTATGAGCGATACACTTGCAATGCTGATAAAAGGTCAAAAGTAATTTCAGTCACGTGACAGTCTATGTATTGTAGTGTAAGAAAGGCTCTAGAAGCCTCTATCATGAAAAAGAAACGGGATACTTATTTGTATCAACTTGTTTATTTATATCATGGTTTGTTTTGTTTCTGTTTAAATTTATTTGCGAGAAAGCACCCCTTGCTATGTTACTATTTAGGATTACTCTGTTGCAATTGTTTCGGCTTGTGTATTTGTGTTTTTACGTATTATACAAAATATGCCGATTAGACAGTTATTCTGTTTGGTTTTTTTTTACTTTAACTACACTTTTGTCATGATTGTGCACACTCTAAAAAGCTTGTCCTACTTCTAATCGGACAATATTTTCCTATCTGCATTTGTGTGTGGTCCCTAGAATATGATAAAAAATATCTGAACTGGAATTCCTCCGTACCACTATGAAAATTTTCGTGTTTTCAATGTTTTTGTGTAGGCACTGCAGGGTTTTCCTAAATATGAATGAATGAAAGGTCATGGAGATACGTTGATTCGCTGTTTAGTTTCTTTACATTTAACTAATGATTATATAAACTATACGACGGGCAGTCAAAAAGTTCCCGGAATTGTTGTGTAACTCTTTATTACCACAAAGTGCATACATAGGTACTTAATCGCCTTCAAAATGGCGCCTTAAAAAACACACATACTTGTTCCACCGCTCCTGCCTCTTGCTGGAAACAATGCTGAAATTCCTGTTTTGGTATCTTCCGAAGTTCATCCATCGCATTGGCTTTGATGTCTTCTACGGTGTCAAAATGGTTACCTTTGAGTCCCATTTTGATCTTGGGGAAGAGCCAGAATTCCGACGGTGCTAAATCCGGTGAGTGGGGAGGCTGGTGGAGGGAGTGGAATGTTCTTTTCTGCTAGCCATGTCTGCACAACAATCGATATGGGAGGGACGGAGTTGTTGTGATGCACTAACCATCCTCCTTGCCATTTGGCGGGACGTTTTCTTCGGATTGCCTCCAGCAGTCTTTTTCAGAGCTTGCACTTAAAAAGACCGTTAACAGTTTGTCGAGCTGGTACAAACTCATGGTACACCATACCTTCATCGTTCCCAACCTGCAAATGAACTTCATGAAAAAGAAACGGCCTTTGATCGAATTTCGACATCGCGCCAACTGATCACCACGCCCTCCTACGTGTACCTTCAGCTACACTTCCGTCGTACTTGTTATGAATTCCGGTTTTAAGAAGATAGTGGTGGGGTTTTCCCGGGAACCTTTTGACTGCCCGTGCAATTTACAACGCCTTACAACATTTATCTTCGCTGTGAAATCCCTGTAGAGGGTGCGCCTCACATGTTTACTCCTGGATTAGATTACGTAGAATAAAATATACCATCAGTGTGAAAGGATGACGTAGTTGGTCTTAATACTAACGACAAGAGAGCTGAAATGCTCTTTTATTAGTTGTGTTTTGAAGGACAGAGCTTTATTGAAAGTTATTTTAAAAGGCTGAACCCCCGAAAGCAGCTGTTAATTGAGAAGTATAAATAAATAACTACGCTTTCGATGATGTTATATATATACATTAAAAGATTAATTATTTTCCTATAAACTGATATGCATGATCCTTCAGTTTAATTTGCGCTCAATTAATTAATTGTCGACCAATGGCTGAGGGAATAAGACATTGAACATTGGTAGTTGGCTGTAGGTCAAGGGTTCTAACCAATCCCTCTGCTGTCTATCTAACGGTCTGGGGTTTTGTGCAGTTTTCTCCAAATGTAACATGAATACGCTTTAGAGCACCTTAAAATGTCCCCCCCCCCGTTAGGGAAATAACCTCCGTGTAGCTGTGTAGCTGTGTAGCTTTGCCTCAACAAAGCAAACTTCAATTAATTAAATTCGCTAGAGCTACTGCTTATAAAATGATACTATAATCTTTTTAATGTGAGTTCTTTTCATTTCTTTAATAAATAAAAGGAATTATTTTCGTATTGATTACTATATTTATTATTCCTATTATTTTTACTTATTGGGTAGTGCGGGCAAATTATATGATTGAAAACAGCTGCTAGATATCTAGTACCGGCTTATTTACTTACGCAACTCCCTGAAATTTCAGTGGAGTGAGATTAACTTAAAAACTTGCCCTTTTCCTTGGGATTAATTCTTTATAAAACAAATATATTTCTTTTTTCGCTAAATTTGCGTATCAGTTTAATATTTTGACACAGTCTATTGAAGATTAGATAGAATAAACACGATTTTCTAATGAATAGAACCAGAATTTCTACGGTTAATTGTATCCAAATTAAAGTTTTAAGTCGTGTTATGCGTCGAAGAAAGAACTTAACACCATAGTCAAGTCTTTTCTTTTAAGTCTTCGGCCCAAGGCTTTCCTCCCTTTGGCAGATACCTTTAGTGTGCATAACACAATGGCGGATACAGACATTTTTGGGGGGAGGGGTTAGTGTAAAAAAAGTTTAATTGACTTAATCTAGATTTTGGCCTGAGCAAAATGCAGAATAAAGCAAAATGTTATGCTAAAACAATGCTTTCCTTTTCGGGGAGGGGCTACTTTGTATTTGTAAAAAAAAAATTCATTTCCTATAAACGAATGTAGTCTGAAGTAAAATGTTACAATATAAGTTCAATGTCGTGTCCCGTAGTGGTATGTCGCTAAACTTCGTTCCCATAAGACCACGGGAGGAAAGTGAAGCAGCACCGGCTTGGCCAGTTCTTGGGAGGGTGAACACCTGTCTCGGCTGGGCTGCTGTGGGATCGTGTACGCTAATGGGAGCTGGTGCACGTAAAATCTGAGTTGCTCCAATGTCCTCTATGTTTAAACTATACCTGGGCAGGGGTCACGCTGTCGATCGTCAACGTCGCAAATTGCGATAATAAAATTAGTTTGGCGAAAGAAATACGATTTGGCGAAAATATTGGCAATTGCATTTCTTAATGATGCCCGGCAAAATCTAATTTGGCGAATGGATCCCCAAAACTTTCTAAAAAGCCAGCGCGACCCCTGCCTGGGGATGCGGATTTCAGATGCTCTGTCTCTCATCTGGAATTGGTTCAAAATTAAGAGACCCGGAGCAAAGTCGGACTTCCTCCCAACTGCGGCTCTTTATATGGAAGTGGCTCCCTTTCGCCCTTCGCCGTCCTATAAGGAGGATCCCGGTTGCCAGAGGACGCTAGAAATAAAAGCAACATCAATGTTCTTTTTTTTTGGGGGGGGGGGCTGTAGAATCCTAGACCACTCCTTATATAGAGCTATAAACATCACAGAACTTTAGAACAGTTTTAAGATAGAACCAGGGATAATGAATACTTTAGAAAATTAATATTGCATACTTATAGGCGTTGAGAAACATGCAGGAAAAACTGCTAAACAAGCATAATTTTGTACTATTTTCTTCAACAGTCAACTCCCCGGCCCATTTTCGAAGGCAATTTTTGTACTCATGTATTTTTTCTGAAAGTTGCATGAGACAGAGCTTTACTGTTAGTATTAACGCATAATGTAGATGGCATCATTAATTTTTGTCTAGTATTTAATATAATTGGATATTTTTTAAGCTCTTCAAAAGTCCTGTAATGACAGTAGCTCTTCAGGTGGAATACCCTTAATAAGTAGAAATTATAATCTTACTAGCTGAAGTACCCGTTCTTCGCACGGGAATGAATGGACTTTTTGATATTGCGAGTTGTTGTGATCCCTATTTATTGTAATAAAGAGATATAGCAAAATGTATATCGCTTTATATTGTGTTCAATAATCATGCATACCGAATTGCAAGGCAATCGTTTGTACGGTGCAGAAGGCGATGCGCCGTAGCACAATCTACTGGCGAGTTTTAGCAAAGGGACACGGCGAAAATATTCTTCGCATTCAGATATCGATGCATACGAGTTTTCATGACGATCGGCTGGATAGTCCTAAAGTTCATGTGTTGACGCGACATCTAGTGGCAAGTTATAGGAAAATGGATAGCGCCAAACTCCTCTACGTGTTCAAATATCTATGTATACCTATTTTCATAGCGATCAGTTGCACAGTCAAGAAGTGGTACACTGCAGCACCATCTAGTGGTTAATTAAAGTAATGATTTGCTACAGCGCCGTCAAGTGGCGAGTTATAGCAAAATGGATAACGCCAAAATATTCTCATTGTTCACATAGCTTTGTATACTGATTTCATAGCGACCGTTTGAATGGTCAAGAATTTGGCCTGCTGCAGCGACATCTAATAGCGAGTTAAAATAATAATGCATTTCAGTGCCATCTAGTGGTGAGTAACATCAAAAGTAACACAGTTAGAATATATTCTTCGTGATCAAATGTGTAAGTATAAAAAATTTTATGCCGACCGATCGAACGGTATAGAAGTTTATGCATTGCAGCGACATTTAGCGGCAAGTTAAAGCAAAATGGATAGTGAAAAATATTCTCCGTGTTCTAATACCCGCGTGTACCAAATTTCATCGAAATCAGTTGGACGATATTTTGAATTTTTGAAGCATCGTGGAGATTTGGCTTTTCCAATAATCTCCAAAGTTCTTTTGTCACTACCATCGGCATTCGTGCAGTGAACAGTTGTTACTCTTGCTTTCATTCTTTTAACTCCTCTTTCAGATTGATTAGATATCGTTTTGCTTGGCATCATAGAGAAAAACAGACCAGACTCGTCCATATTGTACACATCCCTCAAGGCATATTTTTCAATAATTCCTGCAAGTTTCTTCCTACCAGCATCCACTACATTAACATCCACAGCTGCTATTTCGCCATGTCGGAACTGTTGAGAAAGACCATTCCGTTTTTTGAAATTTCGCAACCATCCATTGCTATATGAAAAATTCTCAATATTAAATTTTTCTCCAAACAATTTCGCTTGTTCTGTTATCACTTCATCAGTTACTGTCCCATGTTTTTCATTTACTTGTGTTATCCACATTATAAGTGCATTCTCCAGAATTTCGTGTTTGCCATTTCTCATCTTTTTCATTGACAACGCTGATTCTTCAGTATTAGCCCATCTTTCTTTGCTGTTCAGAATATCTCCAACTGCTCTTCTACTGACTTTTTTCTCCAAAAGACTCGAAAAATGATTTGCAATAAATTGCTGAGACGCAGAAGGATGTTTTTGCTTAAATTCGCAAATCAAAATTTTTTCACGAACACTTAAAAGAGTTTTAGACATTTTCACAGAGAAAGAATAAGCACTGTTGTAAAACAAGTCCACACACTAGAGATGAGTTCGGGCTCATTTTTTGAAGCCCGAGCCCGCCCGAGCCGGAGCAATATTATTTAAGTCGGAGCCCGAGCCCGCCCGAGCCCGAAATTTCAGCTAAAGATAAATAAAATTCAATAAAATCCAAATAAGTAATTCTTTGATAGAATACAATAAATTTTGCAAATTAATTTGTGCAAATTAAAGACAAATATAGTTGCAAATTCTTAATGCACTTTCTAATTCTTTATATCTATGTTTATAAAATAATGTCGGATCTCATGACTAACTAAGCAATATAAGCCGCCGTTCTGAAATACCCAAAGAGCTTCACGCGCCTTCCAGGCACCCGTGCCGCTATTTTTACTTTCCGAACATGTACCATGTAAGGAAAGTATTGTAATTATGAAAAAATTCGAATTCGAGATTTTGGTGTATTTACACGTTTTGAGATCTTCTGAATTCATTTATGCTATTTTTACGAGATGTATGTATGTATGTGTGTTTGTGTGTATGTGAGTGAACACGATAGCTCCTAAACGGTACATTCGATTGAGCTCAAATTGGGTATATATGTTATAAATCACCATCTTAAGACCGGTATTGATTTTGGTGTGTATGGGACTTATAGTTCTTCTACAGGGCTACGACAAAGATTTCTTTTATATTATGGCATAATGGCATATGGGGAGAAATTCTTGAAAGTGCGCAAGCGTTTAAACGGTGCATTCGATTGAGTTTCAATTTGGTATATATGTTTGAATGATTCATCGATTAAAATTTATTTAAATACTTGCTAATGATCTTAATCGTAAGTGTTCGGAAAGCCGAGGGGAGTCACTCCAGATTTTTTTTATAAGTCCTTTTATTTTCCATATGAATCACTTTTTAAAAATCTGTTTCAAGGAATGTTCAATAAAATAGAAATTTTTTACGAGCCCGAGCCCGAACGCAATTGTGAATTACTGAGCCCGAGCCCGGTTCGGGCCCGGGCTCGGGCTTTCGGGCTCGGGCTGAGCCCGTCTCATCTCTACCACACACACACAAAAAAAAAACCACTTTTCCTCTGAGCGAGAGTTATTTGTAACACTTCTCTTTTGTCTCAGTCTCAGAAATGCTCACTCTCTCCTTTTATTGACTTGTGTGAGTCGGTCGAAAAACGTTTATGGTTGGGAGGAAATCATAGCTTTTGCCGCGAATTCGCATACATTTTACTTTTGTTTTGAACAATTCCATTTGCAGCTGCATTTTTTGGCGCCTAGAGTATGACGTAACGAGCTCAGGAGACAGTGAACATTTGTTGTGAGTATTGCATTTCCCCTGCAGTGACGTATCAAAATCAGAAAGAGAAAAGATTCTGGCGGCTCTTTTTTTTTCTGCACTTCAGTCGTTCTTGGCGGTTTAAAAACCCACTTTTCCAATAGAAAATTAACTATTGTTCTCAAAAGTGAACGGCGGATGGCGGTAGTCGAGGGGGCGGTTTATCAAGGGAATTTTACATTGCAGTATATTGTAACAGATTGGTTTTCTTCCCGAGCTGGCGAAGAATGAGGGTGGCGGCAAGGGCGGCTCCAGTGAGGGGGCCATGGGGGCTATGGCCCCCTCCGAAATTTCGTTTTAGAACTTTAGATTGGCATACTTTACGATTTCACACTCCACTTTGCATTTTTAACAATGTATAGACCTATCTAAAAAGTTCAATGGCCCCCTCCGAGAATTCAGTCTGGAGCCACCCTTGGGGCCATGCACCCACCGTCGGGATCACTGGCCCCCCTGTCGGGGAGTGTCGTCGGGGATTTTTTTAGAGAATTTGTTGGTTTAGAAAAACGAAGGAAATTTTGCAACCAGATAAAAAATTCCATTCAAAGTGTCTGATCCGACCGTAGAGGTTCCGTACACTTCCATTCTCATTCGGCCTCGAATTATACGATATTCATATACACCCTCCAAAAAAGTATTCGAGCAAGAGAGAAATTTCCTACGTTGGTTTCTTATATTAAAAATTATTTATCATAGAATATAAATTAGGCTATGTATAAATATGACTTTCCATATTTCTATCAAGTTGTGCGTTTTTCAAAAACTTAATTGTTATCACAAATCTAAAATAGGAAATTTCTCTCTTGCTCGAATACTTTTTTTGGAGGGTGTACTGAATATTGATTATCTGCAGCTCGGAGTATGTTTGTCGGGATTCGAAGGAACCAGCGAACAAGATCCACATTTCTAGGGTAAGCAGGGTTGCCCGATCTGCTGACAATTGCCTTCGTAAAGACCTTTTTAACTACGACTTTGGTGAAAATCACTGGACTTTCCTGTTAACCAAGAACAGATAATTAATGACAATCTTATCATAATAATTGTTAATATACGAAACCAAAGTAGGAAATTTATCTCTTACTCGAATGCTTTTTTGAGAGGCTGTGCAAGTACTGAAACATAAAATTTTGGGGTTTATTATTTGGCCTCCCTGTCGGGGAAGATGGCCCTCCCGTCGGGGAAAATGGCCCTCCCGTCGGGGAAAGTCTGGTGCCATCACTGATCACATGGAATTGTACAGCAAAATTTTTCAAAAAGTGGCACATCTTGCAAAATATTCGATATTTACTTTCGCAATCGCAATTTACATTCAAGGAGAATTGTGCATTTTTGCCTAAAATATGATCACTTACATTCAGTGGCGCACGCAGGATTTTAGTTAGTGGGTAGGGGGCAGGCTGGGCTACAAATACAGCTGAACTCGGTTATAGTGAATTCGATTATAGTTATAACTCTCTTATAACGTCAAAATATTTTGCACCAATCGACTTGCCCATAGAACACAAGCCCACCCCCACGCGCAATGTAACTCATTATAGTCAAATATAATTATCTGATCTTTCCAGTGATGCTGTAGCCGAGTTTAACTGTGCTTCATACACTAACTGTAAGTTTTTATTTGCAAACTGACATCTTTCTTTTTTCAGTAAAAAGTATTTTAGAGATAATTTGAAGACAATTTTAAAAAAGGGAAAATTTACCTCGTAACAATTTTCAATGCTTTTCACTTCTAACTTTTCACTTTTAGGAGGACTTGAGCCCCCATAGCCCCTCCGTGGGTGCTCCTATGCTTACATTATTGTTTTACAGCGTAGTAGTGACATTAGAACAGGAACTAATTCTTTGAAGATATTATTTAAATCGAAATTTCCGTATTAATAGGCTTTATTTTTTAATACCAAGTGAGTAATTTAATAATCTACTGGTGAAATCCCTCCTTCTCTATTTAAAAAAAATTCTACGACTTTTTAAAAGTACGTTAAACTCATATTTGTTTTGCTTTTATTTCTTTACAAGTATTATTTTGAGTTGTATTGGCAAATCACTTAAAAGGCAGAGTAAATGAGAACGGATTGACGAACAATCTCATATTTTATCATTTTACAAGTTTATAACGTGAAACATATTGAAATACTGAGAATAAGAATGAGATTGAAATACCAAGTTTTAAAAATGACTGAGTACTAATATTAAAGAGAGAGCAAAATTAAATTAAACAACGCGTTGGAAAATAAATAAATAAACAATAAGGAGTGATAAAGGAGTGAAGAATATACATTTTGTATGGCAAAAAATTCCTCATGGAGGGGGGGTTATGACCCCCCTAAACCCCCCCTTCGCTACGCCCTTGATTTTAATTAATTACTGTTTGAATGTATGTTGAAAATAAAAGGAAGAAATTTCATGATTATTCTTTTTTTACATGAGTGGCATTTTTTGCCCACGATCCTTAGATACAAGATCATTTTACGCTGCCGAAAATCACCAAATATGACAACCATAATAGTATTTATAATTGAAATTCGTAGCGCAGAATTAAAAATTAAAAAAATTAAATTTAAATATATTTTAAACATTTATTTTTCAATTAAGTGGAAAATGTAACTCACGTCTGGGCATATTGTAACCATATCATACCTCTTTATATATACTGTTTGAAAAGTGACATAACAGCATTCATAGCTGCAAAAAAATCCGTGATTGATTTTAATTGCACCCTAATGCTAAAAAGGGACCAAACAAAACTGACACACTTTCAGATTATAAACACGCACTAAAGTGCTGCATATTGAAAGACTATCATAATGGTTCCTATTTTTCTTCCTTATTCCATTAAGTTGAAAAGTGTATCATTATTCATGGGTGTGTCCTAGTTTTCTTCCTCATTTCATAAAACACTTCTTTGAAATCAAAATCTATTCTAAAATCGTCTACTAAAACTGTTTAACAGTCTCCCTCTCCCTTCAAGCATTTTCTAAATATACTTCACCTTTATAAGTACTGTTTGGAATGTGCATCATAATCCATGAGTGCGCCGTGTTTGTCTTTTATTTCCATAAATCACTTTGCAGAGTTGAAATATATATTAAAATTGCCTACCAAAATTGTTTAAAAATCTTCGTTAGGCATATTCTAACTATACTTCATAAAAACTTTTTTTTTCTAATGGCCGGCACTGACCTTTTATAGGCGTTGGCCATAACCAAGGCCGTAATTACGGGTCTCTTTACTATAGAGACACCTAATAGGTGTACCAGCCTTGCCTCCGGTGAAAGGACGGACGGACGAACCGATACCTAAGCCCGTGCCGGAAATCAAACCCGGACCCGGGGTGAGGTAGAATGGCTCTCTAACTAACCACTACACAACCCGGGCGGCCCTTTATAAACACTGTTTGGAGAGTTTATCATTAGGGCCAGTTTTACGGGAGGGCGACCGGGACCTCACAAGAGAGTGGCCCCCACAATAGTCATTTTTAAGTAAAATTTCCTAACGAATACCGAATGATGTGCAAAATAGTTTTTTTAAAATAAAATTCTTACAATGGAAGAGACCAGTTCTCTCACTTTTTCCACTCATTTTTCGCTTCGAGCATTCCATGTGTATATTTGCGAGAAACAATCACAAAGTAAATCATCAAACTTTTATTTACTCAAAAAATCTGATGTGGACAACACATGTGACTTCCTTGCACATCTATCAAAAATATTTTCGGCGCACTTCATCAAAACTTATTTTGTTTGAATTGAAATACTGTTGTAATACTAAGGTTTAGCGATTTCTGGCCAAATATTTCCGATATCGCCAAGCTGGGTTCAATTTGAAAGATCTGTTTCTGACACATAATTTGGCGATATTTCGCCAAAAGCCGACAAGCTTGAGATAGTTTGCGAGATTTCGGGGATAGCCAAAGTAGTAATGGACCACAGATTTTCAATGAATGGAATGTATCCATACACCTTATAATGCATTTAAATCCTCTCGCTGCGTATCTCTTTTATCAAAATAGGCTCAAAAATTGCGTACTTTTTGAAGCTAGCTTTGAAAAACGCGCGCACAATGTTGCAAAAAGTTCTCGTATATTTCGCAGAAATATGGACAACTACACGCTTAAACCAAACGAGCGAAATTCGATAAGTCGGGGCGATTTTGGGGCCAGTTTTAAAAAGTGAGCTTCTCCTTTAGGAGCGATTTTCGATCACAAGAGCGGAGCGGAATATAGCAATAAGCGAGGAAGGAATTTCTCGGAAAAAAGAGGAAGCGAGGAAAGGAGTTCTCGGAAAAAAAGACTACTTGAAGAGCACTTTCGCGAAAATACCGGTAGGTTTCCATGGAAACGGATCGCTCTGCAATGTATCGTTTTTTTCGCTCTTTGGGTTTAAGCGCGTAATGTCATCTCTTAGCCCACATCTAAATAAACAATTAAACATCACAGAAAGCCGAAATGGAACTATGAACCGGAAAAGAGCGGGTTACATAGTTAAATACACGGAAAAAATGCATCTCCGAGGAAATAGCGGGTTGCGCAAATTTTGCTACTTCTACGTTGCCCGTGGAAATCGCGGCATGCGCAGCGAGAGGGTTAAAGTCATTTGGCTGACCCTGTAAATAAATTACCCAGTCGATTGCAATAAAAAAAAGAGATCCACAGTTAGAGATGTTACAGTTCTACGGTTAAAAGTTTTAGAATTATGCAAAATGCGAAATTACTTTTGGCGCTAAATTTGACGGTATTACGGCATAACCCGCCAAGGTCGACGACAAATGGCGAGATTTTGGGCATGGACCAAACAATGATTGACTATCGCCAAATTTAGCGATATTTCGCCAAAACTCGCCAAGGACTATCATAAATGGCGATATTTTGGGCATGGACCAAGTGATTGACTGTCGCTAAATTTGGCGATATTTCGCAAAACTCGCTAAGGTCGACGACAAATGGCGAGATTTTGGGCATGGACCAAACAATGATATCGCAAGATTTGGCGATAATTCGCCAAAATTCGCCAAGGACGATGACAAATGGCGGTATTTTGGGCATGGACCAAATGACTGACTATTGCTAAATTTGGAAATATTTCGGTAAAACTCGCCAAGGTCGATGACAAATAGCGAGATTTTGGGCAGGGACAAACAATCACTGACTATCGCCAAATTTGGAGATATTTCGCCAAAACTCGTCAAGGATGATGACAAATGGCGATATTTTGGCCATGGACCAAATGACTGACTACAGATGTAATATATTGAAGATGTCCATAGACATTAATGTATTGAAATTCTTTTGAGTGATCCTAAAAATAAACTCTCCAGTAGACTGGAACCAAATTCGAGATGCGCAAACTAGATGTTACAACAATCTGATATATGAAATTTCAACATTCTAGGACTAATAGTTTTGAGATTTGAGAGTTAAATACAAACACACGTACACCAAAAGTCGCCAAGATTGGTAACTTTTGGCGTAATTCTTGAGGGAGGCACATGACCGTGATCGGACCATTACCTACCTATATGGTAGGACGGTAGTGTGCTTGAAATAGGTGAATGTCCCTAAAACTGCCATTGACCGAAATGTGTTGGAAATCTTTTGAGTGTTCCTGTAGCAGAACTATAAATGAAAAAGACAATTTTTTTGACGGAGAAATTCATTTTGTAACCCTTAACAGCATATATTACTTGAGTCCTTTGAAATAGCCTAATACCTCTAAAATACGCTTTAATGAATTTCGGTCCATAGAGCGTAATGTTTTTAGAATCTTTTGGGCGGCCCTGTATATAAACTATCAAGTCGAATGGGACCGAAACAAGAAGTGCACAACTA
>JAWZYV010019770.1:0-23782 GCA_038373885.1 Cheiracanthium punctorium | reverse complement strand
TGGTAAAATATTTGGTAATCATTTTTTAAAGTTAAAACTAAAAACATGCCTTTTAGACATCATTAAAAGTAGGTTTGTAACAGCCAACCTCAAACTTCAAAGAAATTCAAATAACCCCCATAATTTAATCCCAAATGATTTCCATTTAGGGAACCGCATTTGAATAGTTTAGTAAAATTTGAATGATTGATGATTGGAACAAGACAAGTAATTCAATTTTAGCACCCATAACGACCATTATATATTCGAATTAAATCTATATTTTCTCCCCTGAATGATGCATTATGCATATTTCATAATCGAATGATGAATTTCGGAGTTCTGTGATATCAGTTCATAAATACCCTGTTCTTCGTGCAGCCGCCTATGTAAGAAACAAAAATCAAGTGAACAAGTGACAGATGCACGAAGAACGTCGTTAAAATGACTATCCTAAGGCAAAGGAAGGGAGTTGAGAATAGAAATAGATACATAAATTGCGATAGTACACTTATTTCGAACAATAAATGTTTTAAAAGTAAGTAAAGCATCGTTCATAGTTTCTCATTTATGCGTTGTTTTGGGGAGGTCCCGATTATTTCCGTATTGTTACGAATTTTGGGGCAACCCGCTGTTCTGGCGTTTAGAATAGTTTAAAAGTCGTATTCTACACATCAAATAGTTAAATTTTTGCATTTTGTTGTATCAAAATCGGTTAACTAAAACGCGAGATATGGATATTTGGGTTTCCCCCGTTGATTTACATAGCGTTTTCTACAAATCTCAAGAAATATGGGTCGTAGGCCTGCGCTAACCTCATTTGGGGACTTAATTCTAGCGCCAAATTTGGCAATATTTCGCCAAAAAAATCGTTAAGCCATTTTGGACATTTGCTGCGATTTTTCCAATGGGGTTTGAAAGTTAGTTTTCTTGCATTAACATACATAATAGCTTAATATTACTCTTCTATTGCGCAATCAAACTCGAGTTTGTTCTACAACAATCCGCGGGTAGTTATTTCTGGAAGCTTTCCCAGTGTTCATCGTCAGGGGCGTAGCCAGAAATTTTTCATGGGGGGGGGGTTATGACTACTGCAACTCATATATATGTATAAGTGTGTGTGATAATGTAATGAAGAATATACATTTTGTATGGTAAAAAATTCCTCATGGGGGGGGGTTATGACCCCCCTAACCCCCCCCCCTTGGCTACGCCTCTGCTCATCGTATTCTATAAAAGCAGCACTGGTTGCCCAGTTCAGTCAGTCATACTTCTGCTTGTTGAGAGAGCAGATGTCCGAAAGAGCTTAAGGTTTTGCATTGGCGCTATAGAAGCGGTTGTTTTAAAAGCCTTGTTTTAAAGTGCTGTGCGTAAATTCTTCATTGCTGAGTCTTGAGGGACTGTTTATGAAATCCCTCGTATATTTCTACTGAATTTTTGCCTGTGGGAGTGTTTTATTCTGTGTGGGAAATACAGCATCTGTGAAAGCTTCTGTACTAAGTGGACTGTTATAAACAAGCTCCTGGCCGTTAGTGCCTGTGAATTTTCTACAGCTGATTGTTCGACGAAGTTCTAGAAGCAATAAAGTTCGTGTTAGATCCTGACAAGTGGACTCGTTAGTAGAACTTTCTACATCTATTGGACTTTAGGACGACGAAACCAGAAACTAGCAGTTTTCTGCAACATTATTCATTTAATTCTAAAGTGCTTTAGAGTGCTTTAATTATACAGCTTAGTTTATAAGGCGCCCAGTCTCGGTTATATGTCCTTTTCACCTTGCTAAAATTTCAAAACTTTTTGTCTTGGCCATTATTTTCTTTTTAGGGAGAAATTTTCTTAGATAGAACGTCTAATAAAGGATGTAAGGTGGATGTATTTATGACCTCTAACTACATCTTTCTCTAACACACGAGATCATCCACATTGAAAAGCTTGTTTTATTTGTCAGAACACGCGTGAAAAACATTTCATGAACTTAATTAAAATCGTACTGCTGTAATTAATATTTTTTTAAAGTTTAGTACCTGAAGAAACATAAATAACATCATAATTGGTAAACAATGTCCAGCAAACACAGACCTTTCGGGAAACAGTCTGACCGCAGTCAGAAGTGTGGTTGAGCAGTTGCGTAGCCAAGGTGGGGGGGATAGAGGGGTCAAAACCCCCACATGAGGAATTTTTTGCCGTACAAAATGTATATTCTTCACTTCCCCGTCACACACACGTATACATATGTGAGTTGCAGTAGTTGTACCCCCCCCCCAATGAAAAATTTCTGGCTACGCCACTGTGTTCCGTATCGTCATTAAAAGAGAGGAATCGGTAAAATGTCAGTTACTTGCGTCAACCGATAGCAATGAATGTAGATTATCATGCAGCAAAATCACTTTATCATGTTTCTGCTTGTATAGAGGACGCGTTTCCTTCAATTTACATCTCTACGAGATGACAAGTATGGACATTAAAACTTGCTTATAGTGCTATTATAAAGCTTGCTTCTATCTAACAATGCTTGGTAAACACAAGAGAATTTATTCGTCCCAGTGCATGGTAAAAAAGTAGTTTGTAGCTGCTTATTTATCGAGTGCTTTAAGCAGAACATTTCCTTTTTCTTCCGTAGTATGTTATCCAATTATCAACTTGTGGACGAGCACTCTCATGCAACAAAATCCCTTTGTCATGTTTCTGCTTGCATAGCGGCCATGTTCCTTTTCAATTTATACTTTGGTGAAATCCCATATCATACTGAATTTAACGCTTCCTTATAGGACTTCTATCTAACAACGCCATTTAGGAAAGCACCATAAATTCATTCTTTTGAATATATTCTAAAAATAAAACTACTTTGTAACTGTTTATTTACCGATTGCTTCAGAGCATAAACATTTCGTTCTTTTTTTCATACTACGTTACCCAATTACAGCCTGCTAGTAACGATACAGAGATCTGATTTCACGGCGGAAACATCACAATACCTACGAACTTTTATCCCACGTCAAAACGCCGATCAATAACGTTATCGAACCGTACGTACCACGCTATTTTTCTGAGAAAAGAAAAAAAAAAGAAAGCGAAATCTTGTCATGCTTTAAATCTTAAGGAAAATTTCCTTCGCTTCTACAAAAGAGAATTCGAAATCGATGGAAAAGGTCGATTCTGAAAAGCAGTTTTCTCAGAGCAACAATCTGTTTAAATGTTTATGTTAGGATGTAATCGTTGGAGTTTCTCAGTTGCCATTATTTTTCGGATTTTTTCTTTTTTTTTTTTAAGCTGTTGAGACGTAGTAAGTGTGAGACGTAGTAGTTAAGCTGAGAGACGTAGTAGTTAAGCTGTTGAGCCGTTGAGACGTAGCTTAAAGTTATTCAACGTGTAGGTTTAAACCAAATTCAGTTTATTTAAGAAAAGTAACTGTTAAGTGTTTATTCAGCAAAAATTTATTAATAATTTTAATTAGCTGAATGAAAAATCGACGAGAAAAGTCTATTTGCATAGAACTTTTCGGTACTAGGTACAGTGGCTTATCCAGGGTAAGACAGGTAGAGGGAGCATGTCCCACGGGTATCACTTGGAAGGGGGGGTGCAGATTTTCATAGAAAGATTGACGCTACACAGCGTCAACGATGTTGGCTGTGCGCGCACAGCCAGATGCGTCAAAAAAGGTCTCTAGATCTGTGGCACGCGATGAATGTTTCGATCGTCCGCCATCTTGCTGGGAGTTAAGTCGAGCGATGGCAACGGCTGCCCTTTTTTCAGCATTGGGAAAGGGTTGCGCCTCAAAGGGTTAAAGCCTTATCTACCCGAGATGAACAGTGAACATTGCACTTAACATCAATAAGCTTAGGAATGACATTGCTACGTTTGCATCGAACGGAAAAATCTAAATCGTTGAAGAAACGAGAACGTTTCAAACGCAAACGGGGAAAACTGTTAAACAAAAATGAATCCACAGGAAAAACAACAACAACAACAAACAGTACGACTTCTGCTGCTGTTGACAAAGATCGAAATTTTTTTGATCGTAACAAGAGTACAGATTGCTAAGTACCTTTTATGTTTGTTACTTTACAAAGTTTTAATTATTTTACGATTTTAATTATTTCATGTTTTTGATTTACTGAGAAAACATTAAAATTAATAGATTTTTTATTCAGTTAATACTGGAAACTCAATAAAAACATTTCCGGGATTACTTTCTAGCATAAACACTTAAAACAAATTGTTGCTCCGAAGAAACTACTTTTCACTTCCCATCGATTTCTAATTCACTTCTCTAAGAGCGAAGGAAGTTCCTTGCTGAACATTAGAAGAGCGCTTAGCAAAATAGGGTGTTGTACTTTTTAAGTTGAGATTTGATTGACGGTTGAGGATGTGCCGAAATACTACTAGAAAAACGAAAAAAAAAAACCTAGTGTTTAACCCTTAAACGCGCAGTGTTCCCGCTCTGGGAACACCCAAATCTGACGTTTTGACTGTTGCCAGTCACGAAGAATAGATTTGATTTCTATAAAAATAGTTGCGGGTGACATGGCTCCACGAGAATCCTTTACTTTTTAGCACGTCATTTCCCGTAAAAAAAAAAAAATTGTCACGATTATTTTTAACAGCACAGAAATCTGCCGAAAAATGGAAGACTGCGAGAACAGATGGATAGATTGCCCAATGCTAAAAAAAGGGCAGCCGTTGCCATCGCTCGACTTAACTACCAGCAAGATGGCGGACGATCGAAACGTTCATCGCGTGCCACAGATCTAGAGGCCCTATTTTGACCACAGCTGGCTGTGCCCGGCACAGTAAACCCCAACAAGGTTCGTGGTCCATGACAACAAAATATCAAAAATGTAAAATGTAGTAATAAGATATTTTGAAAGTGAATAGATTCGTTTGTAAAAGGCTTCTTACTTTCCCTTTATTTATTGTAAGTAATCCTGACTTAGTTTTTAGTTTTTGTGTCATTATTTTTCAGTTGCTTCATATATCATCTCAAGTTAATATCTGTACGGCAAGTTTGTATCACGAGTCAAAAAATTTCTCAATTTTTTAGATTCCTCACCGATGGAATAATTTCAATCACTTCTTTTCGAGCAAAGAAAGGGTACGCAGCTAATTTTCTGTAAAAAAAAAATAATAACACGAATGCAGGTTTATCTCCCTTTCGAAAGCTTTCTAATAAAGAATTCTATGACTTTATGAGCACCATACATTACATTTTCTTTCTTTATCTGTCTCACCAGCTTCCGATTATTTTCATTTATTTATAACACGATCAATTGCTTAAGGACATGTTACTTCATCGATACTAGAAATCAGTTTTTGACTGTTGCCAAAAAAAAAAAAGAAAAAGAACTGTAAGAATTAGTCCGGATATCCTGCGGGAAAGAGGACCTTAAAATAACTGCAGCAAGAGTTCAAGTACGTTTCCCATTAGCAGATGTCAAAACTTAAGATATTTAAAGAAAGTACAGCGGAATTCAATTTCTAAAACTGATGAGTATCTAACACTTTTTTTTGTTGTTGTTCATAACTATAGGCAAAAGATTTGAGATTTTCATTACAACGTATGATTGGATAGGTCCTCGGGGAATCCCGACGGGCCTGTGCTTTATCTTTTTAACACTTTAACCCTTTGAGGCGCAACCCTTTCCCAATGCTGAAAAAAGGGGCAGCCGTTGCCATCGCTCGACTTAACTACCAGCAAGATGGCGGACGATCGAAACGTTCATCGCGTGCCGCAGATCTAGAGACCCTTTTTTACACAGCTGGCTGTGCGGCACAGCCAGCTGCGTCAGCCACTTTCAACTTTCAACATTGCGCACAGCCACTTTCAACATTTTATCTGGCAACCCTAAAGAAAAATGCAACGAAAACGTGTCGACGCAGATTTGTCCACAAAAAGACCGGAGTGACCGAAATAGCACTTCAGTGCTAATAAATTCTTAATCTAAAAATTCTAAAGGGGTAATCGTCCTCAACAACTGTAAGCAATGCTTACAGTACGAAACGCCATCCATTAGTTACTTAAAGAGATACTCCGCGGTATGTAATGGTGTTCCATCGAAGTATTCGTGCCTAATAACCTTTCTGCCGTATTAAAGTATTGATTAACTGGCCCAATCAATACTCCTCCAAGTGAGTAACAGATTTCAATTCCCATGATCAGAACAATCTGCCCCGTTCCTTGGAAAACAGGATAAATTGACCATTAGTATAAGGCTGTTGTAAAATCTCTCCGGGCCCTAGAATCCATTCGTCGATTGGATTAAACAACAGGACGGACGGATAAGACAGTGGACGATTAGGGTTTGGATACAAAGTATACTAAGCTTGCAGGATATTTGATTATTGGAGGACTATTTCTGATGTATACAGGGTAGCCCTAAACCATGGTAACTCGCTTTAATTCTTTATCAATTAGAAATAAGTGGAAAAAGTTTAATAATGGGACATTTGGAAAAAGTTTAATAAAATAAAGACTGTTGAAGTTTTATATTTACGATTGTTGCAAATTCTAATTGTCCACCTAATTTTTCGATTGTGATCGACAGGATAGTTTATTAAGGAGATCACCAAAAAAGATTTTCAATCTATGGCAAGCTTCAATAGATCAAAAGACTATGAATATTACCTGTTTTTCAAGTGATGCCCAAACTATTGCCAACTTTTACTATGCTTGCCGAGTTTTGGGGAAATATCGCCGGATTAAAATTTCACGCCAAAAAAAAAAAAAAGTTTTTAAATGCTAAATTCATTTTGGTAATATCTGCTATATTTGATGATAAATCGCTAAACCTTAAAATTATTGAAACATTGCAACTTAATTTCACGAAGTGTATCAAAATTATGTATAACTTACGTAAAAGAAAATCACAAGGTGTCCACGTCACAATATATTTTCAATCTGCTGGTTATGTTTTTAGTTTTCACAGTACTTCCTACACCTAAAGGGCATCGAATTCCACAGACATACGAGATTTAAGAATAAATTTTCAATTTTCGAATGAATAAATCAGTTATGGACAGAAAACCCGCACCCGCTAAATTCCTTTCTTCTCTGACTAAAATATGATAATTGACAGAAACCGTTATTTTAGGGAATTTAAAACTATGATCACGTCCATTAGCATAAATCATTCAAAATCTATTATTTCGGAACAATTTTCAGAGTACTTTGAAAAGTTTTTCCATAAAATCTGTAATAAGTTTAACTTTAATCGCCGCTTACACGGAGAAAAAAAAATAAAAGAAAACTAAATAAAATGGTTTATGAATTGTAAAATAGTTGATGAAAGGATGAAAGTAAAATTTATTCAGTCATTCCGATGCAAATGAATGGAGATATACGTTAACAAATGCTTTATTGAGTAATGATTGTAGATTTATTTGAAGTTTCATTGAATCTCTTATCTAAATTTTCACTATTTCATGGTTATTTAACTTTTTAACACATCTTTAGACAACTTTGCTGTCTATTAGGAATAGCCTTACTTAAAAATGAAGCACAGTCAAATCTCGTTAGTACATCACTTATAACCCCCCCCCCCCAAAAAAAAAAAATCCATATAACTGAAGATGGTACGCAGTTACTGTCTTACTTAATCTGCCATAATTAATGTAAATGCACAAAACTTATTTATTGTGTTCCTAGTTACTCGGTTTTAACAACGCAGAAATGCCTTCAGTATCTCAATACAAACGTTATATTTTTAAGTGAAACTCTTGGCAATAGTGAACATGCTGTAGCCGAGTGAGTTAAACCTTTAACGCGCAGTGTTCCCGCTCTGGGAACACCAAACTCTGACGTTTTCACTGTTGCCAGTCACGAAGACTAGATTTCATTTCTATAAACATAGTTGCAGGTGAAATAGATCCACGAGAAACCTTTACTTTTTAGCACGTCATTTCCCGTAAAAAAAAATGGTCACGATTACTTTTAACAGCACAGACATCAGCTGAAAAATGGAAGAATGCGAGAACAGCTGGATAGATTGCCCAATGCTGAAAAAAGGGCAGCCGTTGCCATCGCTCGACTTAACTACCAGCAAGATGGCGGACGATCGAAACGTTCATCACGTGCCACAGATCAAGAGACCCTTTTTTGACGCAGCTGGCTGTGCCGGCACAGCTTTTTTTCAGCATTGGGCAGCCCTTTTTTCAGCATTGGGCAATCTATCCAGCTGTTCACGCATTCTTCCTTTTTTCAGCAGATGTCAGCTGTTAAAAGTAATCATGACATTTTTTTTTACTGGAAGTTACGTTCTAAAAAGTAAAGGATTCTCGTGGAGCTATGTCAACCGCAACAATTTTTATAGAAATCAAATCTATTCTTCGTGACTGGCAACAGTCAAAACGTCAGAGTTTGGTGTTCTCAGAGAAGTCAAATATTTACACAAATTCTACGTAAAACAGTAAGTTAAATCGCTTCAGGTAAAAATACCAAGCACAAAACTTCTGCTCCGTAATCGAATTTTAATTACGTTTCGCATTATAATCTATGTTATTAAATTCCTTCTCCCTTCGATTTAATTTATTGCTTTGACAATTTAAGATATTTTCTTCTTATTTCCTTTGGTAAAATCTTTCGAATAAAACAAACTACCCGCAAAAGAACGCGATCGCTAAAGAATTGAAAGTAAGCCCCCAGGACACAGAAGAATTGCTGCTTGCAAAAGGATTGGTGGATTGGAAAAAAAAAAGAGTAAATTCAAATTTGGGGGGGATTCGAACGAGTCAATAATAAAATTGCCCAAACACAGACGCATTTAAAAAGGCGAGACAATTACGTTAAAAGACTGTTGCCATTGCTAGAAACTAAGTGATGACTGTTCCCCGAATTAAGTGAAGATTTGCCGAATATTTCTCATTTTTATTTAAAAGCTGGTGCATTAGGGTGTCTTTTGTTATGCTTTCCAGTTGATTTACTTAATTTATCAGATTACATTCCTTGAAAATGTATGTTATTTTTCAGCGATGTATTATATGCTAATTTAGTTCGAAATAATAATGAATGAAAAAATAAAATAAATAGTGCACAATGATTTGCCAAAATGAGGGACTTATTTTCTTGCTTTTAGTTAGTTTAAACGGCTTAATCAGATCCATTTGAATAGAGAATGATTTTAGCTTTCAGTTGAAAACGTGCATCATTCTTTTAAATTATAGTAAAAAGGTAATTAGAATCAAGCCATGATAAGTCTGATAACATTCTAATTTTAAGAACTGTTTTAATTGCATTTACAGATTTATTTCCAGCGATTTTAAAAGTGAATGTTATTTGAATTCATTTCAATTCACATAATTGATTAGCCTTTTGTAATATTTCTAAAAATAATTTTCTTTAACCCTCTCGTCACCCTGAACCTCATATGAAACTCCTACTTCAAATATCAATATTTAGAGAGAAAAAAATTGAATTTAGTATTTTTTCTTTCAGTGATATCAATATCATTAATTCATGTAGAAAGTATATGAGGCTTTTCACTAGATGCATAAATCGTGCCTGGATTCCAGTACTAGTCAATTTGGATCATTTTTTACAGTTTTCACTTCATTGTTTCAGGAGAAAAATTAAGAAAATATTGACGCTGCTTTTTTACAGTTTTTTTTTTATTAAGATAAGTATAGTTTTTTTTCTTATTCCTCAACCTTTACCTAACAAGTGCGTCCTTTTAAATTAATTTTAGCATAACAAAATGCTTCGAAAATGCAGAAATTAATATTAGAAAAAAGCGACATTAGTAAAAAAATATTTTTGCATGATTTATAATAGTATTTCAGATGGATTAAATGCCAGACAGATATTTTTTCTGATTTTTCATAATTCGGTGACGAGAGGGTTAAAAATTTTAAAGTATTGTCAAAAATTATGTATTTAAAAATTATGTCGAATGTAAAGTATTTTCCAACGCAATTGCCTCTATTTGTACAAAATTTGAGCACTAGAGGCTCCCCCTCCCCCTCTCCAAAAAAATGCGAAAGGGTAATATTCTGCTTTATTATACACTTTAAATAGGTAAAATAATCATTTTTCATATGGTAGCCCCACCTCAAAAAAATGACATTGGTTTGGACTAAAATTTTGTTTCATTGTGCATTTCGTTTGAGTAAAATAGTTTTAAATAAATACTAGTGAAATAGTGAATATTTGAAAAAAAAATTTCTGGGTCCGACATTGCAAATGCGTACAGTAAAAGTATAACTAATGCGTGGTTTGGAAAGCGACCACCATCAGATGAGGTAGGATTTCATTAACCCTTTGAGGCGCAACCCTTTCCCAATACTGAAAAACGGGCAGCCGTTGCCATCGCTCGACTTAACTACCAGCAAGATGGTGGACGACCGAAACGTTCATCGCGTGCCACAGATCTAGAGACCCTTTTTGACGACAGCTGGCTGTGCCAGGTACAGCCAGCTGTCCCTTTTTTGCCGACAACTGGCTGTACCTGGCACAGTCAGCTGTCATCAAAAAAGGATCTCTAGATCTGTGGCACGCGATGAACGTTTCGGTCGTCCGCCATCTTGCTGGTAGTTAAGTCGAGGGATGGCAACGGCTGCCCTTTTTTCAGCATTGGGCAATCTATCCAGCTGTTCTTCACATTCTTCCATTTTTCAGAAGATGTCAGTGCTGTTAAAAATAACTGACCATTTTCTGACGGGAAATGACGTGCTAAAAAGTAAAGGATTCTCATGGAGCTATGTCACCCGCAAGTATTTTTATAGAAATCAAATCCATTCTTCGTGACTGGCAACAGTCAAAACGTCAGAGTTTGGTGTTCCCAGAGCGGGAACACTGTGTGTTAAAGGGTTAAATCCAATCTCTTGAAACATTTCGCTCGTACAAGATTTGATATATCAGAAATCGAGCCGGCCAATGAATATCTCCGGAATTCAATCCGTTAGGCTAAATTTAACTCGGCATGGATCAGCTTCCATACAGATTTTCTGACTATAAATTCCGGAGCATTAAGGCTGAAAGGACGCCTGTTCGTGCGCATTAGGGCTGAGTGTGTAGACAGGTCGGTCATCCATTCCGGATAAAAGCAGACGTCATCTTAAATTCCGGAAATTTGTGACGCTATCATAAAGAAGTGACATTCTTTGACAAGGGAGTCCAAAACGTTACGTTTTCGGTGCCGAAACGGTGTCGAATGAGCATCATTTAACTGATTTCTATCATTACACTGTGGTTTTTTTCGTTAGAACTTTTTGAAGCTCACAAAGAGAGAAAAATCGAGCCAAAAAACGCCGAATCTAAACCGCTTTCCAACAAGGCAGTCCTTTTGTGCTAAATTTGACTATGAATCAGTCAAACTTGGCGAGAGTTTGGGATAATCTCATAAAAGTTGTATATCATTTTCGTGGTAATGTAGTTTTGAGAAACACTGTAAAAGAACATAAAATGTTATTTTCATTCTTTAAGTGAAGAATAAGCTGCTTTAAACTTTAAAAATGCCATTTTTTTAAGTGATGACTTTTTTGAGAGAATTTATTCGAATATCTAATTAGTGAAGCTTATTTTTTCCTATCGAAAATATTCTCTCCAAATGCGAATTTCAAATTACTGAAACAGTCATGCTATATATATCTCGACATGCTAAAATGCCACTGCAAAGCAAACAACATTAATAATGTAATAAGAACGTAAAACATTGCCATAAAATGTCATAAGTTCTGCCTGGTTGTTAAAATATATACTTTCAATTAGAGTATACACACAAAATAGTACAATTTTTTCCCCTCAGTGCAAGCTTTCTATTTTCGAACCTTCATATGTATCACTTAAAAAAAATCAGTATTTTCTTTAAGCCCTCTGAATTTTTAAATTATACAATATGCTAAAAAACAAGTTTTTGCTTTAAGCACAAACTTCTTAAATGAATAACAAGAAAAAAAATCGGCTAAAGTCAAAAGTACTGAATCTAAAACTTAGCAAAGAGGGGAAAAAATGTAGTAATTAAATATTTTCGAATGCTTTTTATTTATCCTCATGAGAGATCGAAGCAAAACAGAGTTAGAAGAAAATAAAACCATTGACTTTTGAATACCCAAAGGTCTTAAAATGGAAAAAGAATGGAGAAAAACTATAATTATTTTAACAACATCCCAATGGGAGGTAAAAAAAGTATTAATTTAAGTTTTTAGCGTGCACAAATGCTGTAATAGTAGGGGAAAAAATGGCGAAATGTGCGAACAGCTAAAGGTGCTTTCATTTTTCAACCCACCATATGACAAAATGTTACTAGAGATTTCTATAACATGTTTGACAAAGGATTTATTTCAAGAAACATAGGAATATTTGAATTGTTCTTTCCTCTTAAGAGATGGATTGTCAGACCTCGAATAAATTTACAATATTATATTCAAAAGCTGAATTTTGCACTCTTAAAAACGGCAAATCTTTAATAGAATTTCATGAAAAGTACTACGAAAATTACCAAAGATTTACGTAACAACATTTCTGATAAAGGAGTTTTTTTAAGAAACAAAGCAAGATATGAATAGCTTAAAAAATGGATTACGGCAGAACTCGAAGAAGTTTACAATATTATATTCAAAAGCTGAATTTTGCACTTTTAGAAACGGTAAATCTATGAGAGTTAAAGAATTTCTAGAAAAATACTGGACTACTAGAAAATCCTTTACTTTTTAGCACGCCATTTCCCGTAAAAAAATGGTCACGATTATTTTTAACAGCACTGACATCTGCTGAAAAATGGAAGAATGCGAGAACAGCTGGATAGATCGCCCAATGCAGAAAAAAGGGCAGCCGTTGCCAACGCTCGACTTAACTACCAGCAAGATGGCGGATGATCGAAACGTTCATCATCATGAGGACGCTAGCTGTCCTCAAAAAAGGGTCCTAGATCTGTGGCACGCGATGAATGTTTCGATCGTCTGCCATCTTTCTGGTAGTTAAGTCGAGCGTTGGCAACGGCTGCCCTTTTTTCAGCATTGGGAAAGGGTTGCGCCTCAAAGGGTTAATTCAATAAAAAATTGTTTGGCTCTATTTTAACCAAGCAATTTTGTTGGATCAATAAGATATATTTTTCACAAAAAAAATGAAATAAAATTTTAAAAAACGAGATTTTACTAACTTGATTTCTTATTTTTTTAATCCGCAGAAAGGAAATGTTAGCTAATCTGTACTAATAATTCTAGACTAACTACATTTACTATTTGTCGCCTAGTTGTCAAAAAACTGGGTTAAACTAGGATTAACCGTTCAAAATGTCTACCCTATATCAAAAAAGACAGTATGTGTGGATTGTTTTCATGTAAAGTTAATTTTTTTAATTGTTCTTAACACCAGCTTTTTTTATCTTTTAAATATCGAAAAATTGGTATTAGCAGTAGCTCTTAAACTTTTTGAAGTGGCAAAGTTAAAATCATGCAGATAAACATCGTGAGAACAGATAATTATTCAGACACAGTCATGGGTACCCATAAGGGGGGCAAGGTTCGTCCCCTTACCCTCTCCCCTAGAGATTTAGTGCATTGCCTTATTATTATAAACAAAAGGGCACCACAAAGCAAATTCTGAAATCACACTGTTAAAAGTGCGAAATCCCCCCCCCCCCAACATCTGTATTTTTTTTTTTTTTTTTTTTTTTAGTTTGCTTTCTCTCCTAAAAACATTTTTGTGGGCTCCACAGTATAGGCATTTCTGAGAGAAATCCGTTATAATAACTAAGTCCAAAAAAAAAAAAGGTCTATTTAAAAATAATGAAATACTGAAGCATACAAAGTATTTTGAATTTTTTCCTATCTCTGTAGTGCTATAAGACACTGAAAAAATTTTCAAAATTTACAGTATTTCATAAAAATGTAGTTCGAAGAGAAAAAAAGAAAAACCTTCATCACGATTTTGGTACACAAAAATTGATTGTATCAGGGACTCATAAAAATTCAATACGATCGCTCATAAGCTGCACTACCCACTGGAATAAATAAATGTGCTTCTCATGAAACTTAGAGAAAAAAAAATTCTAACAAGGAATTGCACAGCAATTTTTTCCTAAGTGTGACACACTTTCAAAATTTTTCTATTTTAGTATATAAATAGTTTTGTAAACGCACAGGTTTGTGGTTCAGTACTGTGCTTCTGACAAGACAAATTTTGAAATTCCTGATATAGTTACTTTATTAGTATTTAGTATGTACCAAAATCACACGATCTTTTTGCGAACAATTTCACAAGCAGATACAATTTCGGACACTGCAATTCGAGCTGTACACTCAATCCATTTCTGTCGTGCTAATCGTCGCCAACCCTCCCCTCTCCCCCCCTTGCTTTTCCGCTCCGCCTGTCCAGTACACAAGTGCCAGTCATGAATTTATAAATTCTGCATATTAACGGGATGAAAGCATCCCTCTCGTGCATTCACTATCTATCAGTGATCTCTAAGCACACAGCGGAGTTGAGTTGGAGGACATCTGTCATGGGGGGGAATTTTGAGGTTATATCTAATTGTGGATGCCAGAGGAATAGAAAGGACGGCCGGCATTTGGAGTTGAGAGCCCGGAAAATTTGAATCTGCGATTTGAACTTCCAACAGCGCTCTCTTGGCACAAGATCGATTTGGAAAATGGGTGGTGTAACTGCACACGGAGGGTTGCTGCAGTGGCACAGTTAACTCTTTAAAGCGCAGTGTTCCCGCTCTAGGAACATCAAACTCTGACGTTTAGACTGTTGCCAGTCACGAAGCATAGATTTGATTTCTATACAAATAAATTCGGGTGACATAGCTCCACGAGAATCCTTTACTTTTTAGCACGTCATTTCCTCTAAAAAAAATTGTCAGTGCTGTTAAAAATAGTCCTGACGTCTGCTGAAAAATGGAAGAATGGGGAGAACAGCTGGATAGATCGCCCAATGCTGAAAAAAGGGCAGTCGTACCCATCGCTCAACTTAACTACCAACAAGATGGCGGACAATCGAAACGTTCATCGCATGCTACCCTTTTTTGACGCAGCTCGCACAGCCAGCTGTCGTCAAAAAAAGGGTCTCTAGATCTGTGGCACGCGATGAACGTTTTTATCGTCCGCCATCTTGCTGGTAGTTAAGTCGAGCGATGGCAACGGCTGCCCTTTTTTCAGCATTGGGAAAGGGTTGCGCCTCAAAGGGTTTTAGGAAAAAAGAAGAATTAGTGGAAAATTAAATGAAAAAAGGAGAATGAGCTTACCTCAGGGCAGTTGGCACAACATGATGCGCTGCCGCGGAACATACTTCCGCTCTCTTCCAAAACCGGGCTCTCCACCTGAAAGGTGAAAATAAAAAAGAGAATGCATCAGTATAATGTTAAAAAAAATCTAAAAAATCAGGATACTTTTAGCCTTCATTTTCAGGAAAATGACTTTTCTCCAAGAATTGGTAATTTTCCGTTAAAAGAAGAAAAAAAATCTTTACTTTCAAAAATTTCAGGTGAAAACGGTAAATTTTAGACATTTCTTTAGACCTTTAGATGAAAAAAAAAATGCTAACACCAAACGTGCTCTTGTGAGTAATTAGGTATTAAAATATATTTAATTGATTTTTTAAATAAAGAATTCCCTTTCATAGCCAAAGATTTTTTAAATCACATTTATAAATATTGAAATGGCAAGGAAGTAAGTTCTGTTTTTTTTAATTTCAAAAAGGGAAAGGAAAATCCGTAAAGGTGTGATTTTTAGATATTTTTAGCAGCCAATGTATTTCTTTTCCCATTTTCAATGTTTTTCAGCATTTCTATAAAGGGATTTACAATGATATGTCAAGTAACTGGAGAGTAAATGTCTTTACTACTTACATACATTTGTGAAAATTGAAATTAATTTCTTGCCAAGTCAATAATTTGAGTTATGTTAATAATAACAGGACAACAATTTGTCACGAATTCTAAAATCTCCGCTCCACCAACTCCCAAGTTCTATTCCGAGACTAAAATAACCGGTACTTCAGCCTTTGGTCAATCTGAAAAAGTCAAATAGCGCCTGGAGTGACAGACTGCTGCTGTTGTCCACAGGTTAAGGGTTCGATTATACGGATGGCACAGTATGTTCTTTTATTCATCAGCCGTTTAGTAAAACGGAAAGTTGCCGTACAGAAAACGGAAAAATAATAAACAGAAAGGACATTTTCTGGCACCTTTGTTGCCAGTCGTTTATCCGTTAATTTACAGATATATATTTTAAACAGCGTAGCTACTGCGTTGTTGTGTAAGCTCAAACTATTTCGACAGTAAAATTCGAAAAGCTTAGTTCTAACATAAAAATCATTCTAAGCAAAACCTTGAAAAAGCAGAGAGCCTGATCAACATTTCGTACATTGAAAAGTTGTTTTAACTCTGGGCCGTAAATAGAAGGAGGGCTATGGGGACCGAGCTCTACCAAGAAGTATCCTCCTTTCAAAGATTTTTGTCACTTTACAAATAAATATGAAAGTTTAGAGACGAGCGTTTAACAATCGTGAAATTGTAAATCTTTAAAAAGGACCCACAGTTGCCAGTTTTCTATACGGTTAATTAATTTGCTGCTTTTGACTGCAAGAGTGCCTGATTTTGGATTTTTCAGAGAAGTGTATCAAGAATACTGCAGCTGTTCCTTATGTTCCTACACTTTGTTTCCCGGAGCAAGAATTCAGAAATGGGGGGGGGGGGGCTAAAAATTTAAAGTTGGCGCCTTGCTTCTCCCCTGTCACTTACACTGTAATTTCCCAGTAAATCGCAATGAAAAAGAAATATGGTATATAGTGAAGCAAATTCTTCAAGAAAAGACATACAAATCGAAAAACACCCCCCCCCTTCCCCAAAACCCCCAGAACAGCGAGTTGGCCCGAAAATTCGTAACAGTATGCATGCATTCATGTATGATCCATTTTAACCATCTTTCAATCCATTTTGACTATTTTTGGTAGGACGTCTGAAAGTATGCATGATTTTATCTCGCATAGCTCAAAAGCAATTATCGATAGAATGTGGAAATTTCGTGTACAAGAAATACAGTAGCCTCCCTTTTTGATCGCAATCGACTGAATAATTTTTATACAGGGTCACTTAAGACTTTCAAAACACCAAAATCTATAAGCAGTTGTTGTTTAAACTGAGTTTTGAAGCATTCATCTAATTCTCAGAAAGAGAAATTAACATATTAGTGAGGTTTTTGAAAGTATACGCTTCGTGCAAAATTAAATGTTCTGCATTAAAGTACAATTTTAAATTTTAACCCTTTGAGGCGCAACCCTTTCCCAATGCCGAAAAAAGGGCAGCCGTTGCCATCGCTCCACTTAACTACCAGCAAGATGGCGGACGATCGAAACGTTCATCGCGTGCCACTTGTGCGTCAAAAAAGGGTAGCGTGCGATGAACGTTTCGATCGTCCGCCATCTCGCTGGTAGTTAAGTTGAGCGATGGGTAAGGCTGCCCTTTTTTCAGCATTGGGCCATCTATCCAGCTGTTGTCGCATTCTTTCATTTTTCAGCAGATGTCGGTGCTGTTAAAAATAATCGTGGCAATTTTTTTACGGGGCTATGACGTGCTAAAAAGTAAAGGATTCTCGTGGAGTTATGTAACCCGCAGCTATTTTTATAGAAATCAATTCTATTCTTCGTGACAGACATATGTCAAAACGTCAGAGTTTGGTGTTCTCAGAGCGGGAACACTGCGCGTTAAAGGGTTAATTTAATGATAGTAAAAATACGACACGAAGGGTATGTTAATTAGCATTACATGAGAATAGAACCTGTCAATGCTCACATCAACAAAGAAATAGCAAACAAATATCAGAACCAACCTTGGTCCAGTAACCCAGTAAATTTTCAACCCAACACTTTCATTTCGGTCCATTTATCCTTATTTGCTAAAAAATACATCTGGTTGAAAACTGGAAGAAAAATAATTACGTCGACTTCAACTAATCTACTTAATACGCCCATCTCCATTCATTAGTCAAAATTTGAAAGTTTTATTTATCCCCCCCCTTTTCTTTTATGGTTAAAAAGGTCCCCCCCCCTCCCCCTTGAGAAGTTATGATCAAAAATCAATGGGTGCAGTTGAGACTAGCTTAATAGTTTGCACCAGATGTCGAGATCAATTAAGGTCAACGGTTTTCAGTCGTAATTATGCCAGGCCCTATGGTCGACGATCATATTTAATGAAGCGTTTTTAAGAATATGATAGTAAGGAAATGTGCGTAATATCGGACCGTATGTTATGTCACGTTGAAAGTTCCTTACTTAAGTTACATTAACGACATTATTCGTTGAACGAAAGATAAAATTTGTCAAACACATCGATTATAAGAACAGTACCTTATGTCCTACTGTTTAAAGCATAGTTTTGGACTGTGTTTTAGTTTGACTTAATTACCAGCAAGAGCGGACGATCGAAACGTTCAAACGCGATGAACATTACGCCACATGGAAAGTTCCTCACTTAAGTTACAGTATTTTATTGAACAAAAGATAAACCTTGCCAAACGCATCGATTATAAAAACACGATCATATGTTCCGGTGTTTAACCCTTTAACGCGCAGTGTTCCCGATGTGGGAACACCAAACTCTGACGTTTTGATTGTTGCCAGTCACGAAGAATAGATTTGATTTCTATAAAAATAGTTGCGGGTGACATAGCTCCACGAGAATCCTTTACTTTTTAGCACGTCATTTCCCGTAAAAAAAAGGGTCCCGATTATTTTAAACAGCACCGACATCTGCTGAAAAATGGAAGAATGCGAGAACAGCTGGATAGATTGCCCAATGCTGAAAAAAGGGCAGCCGTTGCCATCGCTCGACTTAACTACCAGCAAGATGACGGACAATCGAAACGTTCATCGCGTGCCACAGATCTAGAGACCCTTTTTTGACGACAGCTCGCACAGCCAGCTGTCGTAACGTAAGTTTCTTGTGCTTCTAATGCGATAAGCCCGTGACATCAAAATGATTCCGATTTCATTTACGATTTGAAATTATCAGGTGCAAATAATCTTTTTATGAGAGAATGCAGTAGGATATGCATCTACTATCAAAACTACTGTTTCTTGTTCTTGATGCAAAGTAAATACTTTTACAGAACGTTGAAAAACTCAATTTTTGAGATATAGCACGGTATTGGTTATAGTAGTACTTTACCATTATGCTTCTATTAAACTTATTTAACTAAGATAAATGTTCATACAGAACTGGAACGAAGAATCTAATTTAAAACCAGTTCAGTTTGATTTCAACAATATGGAATAGCTAAATAGTTTCAAAAGTAAAGATTATGCCATGAAAATGGAATGGCGTCATGAATGACGTCATGCGTACCATCATCGATGATTGCTGGAAGAAACATTTCACACAATATCACACTCAAAAGTCATTCTTCAATCCACGTGGAGACTTTAATGGCAGCACCAGTTATTTTACAACATTATTGCTCTCCGTTATTTATTTCTTATTTCTGTCAATTGAAGAAAGTTCTTCAGATTCAACAAATTTCTTCCTCTTCTTCAAATTTTCAGAAAGAACTCGAGGAAATGTAACATTTACAAGGAGTATGAAAATTATTCGTTGAAAAACATGGAATAAATTAGTGTATAGAGACGGGTAATAAGTGCCAGCTGAGGATTTGAAACTACTATAATTTTTAAAGTTTAAACGGTAATTTTTCACTCGATTACTAACACCTTCCAAACTCCCACGTAGATAAATTCTCTCTCAGACATTTAAATATTTCTAGAATGGCTTTAATTTTTGTTTCTACAAAATTCTAAAAATATTTCGTAACGTAAAATCTATTACAGTTTTTTAAAATAAATAAACCTCTCTAGAATCTGTCTCTTGGTTGAGTACAATTTATCATCAAATGTTCGTTCTAAAACTAAATTCTGCGCGCGCGTTTGCGGTGGACAGGTCATAAATAGTATTAGTCTGCACATCTTATTAACTTTTATACTTTAATCTGATTAGTACGTTCCAGCGTAAAATAATTTTTGGTAAAATTCCAAGTCTTACCTGGCTAATTGTCGTTACACTTTCTCAAAATTACATTGATTATGCGAGAGAGCCCTAATAGTTTTCGAACAAGTGAGGCTTCATATAAGTTTGTTATTTTAAAGTATTCAGGCAATGATTGCTCGTGTCCCTTTGAAAGCTACTTTAAACTAGCTGACAGGAGTTTAATATTTATAATTCTGCATCAACGCTTATTTAGTATTTTTTCAGCCAAAGGCAGGCACTTGGAGTTTGGCATTAGCCACATATAAGGCCCAGAAGTGTTTGAAACTTTATTATGGCAACATACTATAGAGCGGGGGTTCCCAAACTTTTTTGGCCGTGGCACCCTTGTGAGGCTAAAAACTTTCGCGGCAAGTTTCCTTTAAAACAATAGGAATATGAAGGCTAGAATGAAGCAGTTTGGGTGAATTTTATATTACTTTTTTTTACTTTGTTTATAGTGTTAACTATCAAGAAGTACACTTTTGGGAAAGGGATATAGAATTTTGACACCCGCATCCCCCATTTCAGGGAGTCCTGTAAAAGAGAGGCTACTGGACACAACTCTCTTAAACTTTATTGAAATATTTTTGAGCCCACTTGGTCATCGGCTTGACTAACTTTTTTGTGGGATACCGGTTCAGAGAGAATTATTTGATTATACTCCACCAAAATACTTTTCTTGATTATCTCCACGGCACCCCTGGCATACGCGCTCGTGGCACCCTGGTGTGCCGCGGTACAGAGTTTGGGAACCTCTGCTATTGAGCATTACCAAGAGCCTAACCTCTCTGCGACAGGTCCCACTTTGCATGACAGCTTTGGGTTCTCGTAATGTGTTTCAATGGGGAAACCCGACTTTTAACCCACTAATGGAAACTATCAGAGATTCCCAAGAAAAGAATTATTTTTTTATTGTTAAAATAGTTTTCTTTTCAGTCAAATAAAGTAAATACAATGAACATGTGTTAAATAGTGAGTTTTAGTCTATTCAGGAGGACGCCAATTGACCATCACCCTAGGATCTGCTTTAATGCCTGAAATGGGCAAATGTCATAAAAAAAATGTTTTCAAAAAGTAAACTTTATAATGGGTATATCCTTCATAACATTTATAATGCCTGTACTCATAATGAGGGAGTTTATATTATGACTATGGGTAGTTAAGCCAAGATAAGAACGCGTAAATAAAGACATTAGAAACTTCATAGAGATACTCAACGTTATAATGCTTTATAATGAGTATAGGCATTTTAACGTTTACAATACCTACGCTGATTATGAGGGAGTTTATAGTACGACTACAGGCAGTTAAAACCCCAAGAGGAACAACTCGCTTCAAAACACATCAAAATAAGATTTTCGCGTTTGCGCAATCCTCGTTTCTGGCGGTTTCGAAGAACTGTTCTGGGATGCAACATCGGTTCAAGAAGTAAGTCGTCGCAGTTGCATCTTTTCAAATGATGCGAGCAAACAGGTGAAATATCTCTTTGATAGTGGGTTTAAGTGGCGTCTGGGGTTGGGAGATTACCTCCTCGCCTTCTCCTTTCGATCTACCACTATGTATCAACATACATAGATGGTCTCGCGCTACAACGTGATCCAACTTACGCGAATTGGATATTGCGCGAGTTTTTTTTTCCACGAGTAACATACTTCACAAATATCGCGAACTCCTCTATCACAACACGACATTTTTCGCCAACAGTAAGCAGAGTGAACATAAGTGCGGGTTCGAGGGTTAAGTATCATCTTCGTGATTGGATATTGAAGAAGCCAACCAATACGAGAACGGTATTTCATCTCCGTAGCATCACTGCAGCATCCAGTAGTTTTCCTTTTCTGATCGTTTTAAAGTGGAACTCTAATTACAATCAGCCTGCATATTTAACCCTTTGAGGCGCAACCCTTTCCCAATGCTGAAAAAAAGGCAGCCGTTGCCATCGCTCTAGATCGGTGGCACGCAATGAACGTTTCGATCGTCCGCCATCTTGCGGACGGTATCTTGCTTGTAGTTAAGTCTAGCGATGGCAACGGCTGCCCTTTTTTCAGCATTGGGCAATCGATCCAGCTGTTCTCGCATTCTTCCATTTTTCAGTAGAAGTCGGTGCTGTTAAAAATAATCGTGACAATTTGTTTACGGGAAATGACGTGCTAAGGATTCTCGTGGAGCTATGTCACCCGCAACTATTTTTATAGAAATCAAATCTATTCTTCGTGACTGGCAACAGTCAAAACGTCAGAGTTGGGTGTTCCCAGAGCGGGAACACTGCGCATTAAAGGGTTAAAGTCCCAACGTTCCATTCACTAAACCTACGATAACTAAAGAATAATGAAAAGGCTCTTCATTAAATTTAATTTTAAAATGATTAGTATCGCAATTAACATGCTCTCTTAAAACTCCCGAAACATTTCGCAACATAAACCCTCGTTAAAAGCTTTTAAAGTACGTAATCCTCTTCCCTCTGAAAATTGTCCCTTGGGTAGGTGAATAATTCAAAAACACGACTGTGTCATTTCCAGTACACGAGCCGTAGAATGGTAGATTGTAGCATTATTTGTTTGCATATCATATTAACTTGTTCACTTTAATCTGATTACACCACTGGCAGCGTCTAAAATTATTTTGGTCAAATTCCAACTTCGCCCCGATAATCACGTTACACTTCTGCAGAAATTATATTTATTATGCAAAATAATCTATCGGACAAGACAAGACTCATTTGCATAAGCTTGTTAGCTTCCCCGTAATTCTGAGAAAACTGTATGGAAATGTACGCGCCATTCATCCATTTTTCTGAAGCATTTTTTGTGTGTGTGTTAATTGTAGGTACATTGTGTGTAGTTTAATGTAATTATTTAATTTCGAGATGTTTTTAAATTGGAATGATGCAATTTTTAAAGACATTATCCATATACGGCAAGCGTTTTGTGTTAAGATTTCAAACGAAAGATATTTCTGAACTCGAGATGACAGATTTAAAAGAATAAAAAGTATTTTCAAAACTTGTTTTCTAAACCCCCCCGTGCATTTCAGATTTTTTAAATTTTTGTTTAAAAATTATGTTTATAAAACGAATTAAGAAAAGCAAAAATATGCACACAGCATAGTAGCGCCCTCAGGATCAAATTTTTTTTTTTTTTTTTTTTTTTTTTTCCCGAGCAACTTTTCTAGCCGATTTTCTACTAGGCTTGTAATCGCACTGAAAAAAAATGTTTAGTTGATTGAGAAAAAATTTTCTTGAATCATTTCAAACACATATTTTTTGTTGAATCAACAAAAGTTTCGTTATTTAACGAAATATTTTGTTAATTTAACAAAAATTTCGTTAAACCAACAAAATTATTCCGTTGAAATAGCATCAAACAAAATTCTTATTGAATCAAGAAAGCTTTGTGCAATTCAACAAAACATTTTTTTTTTTCGTTCACTTAAATTATCTGAACTAATGATTTGCAACCTTTTTACGTACGCAGATCGGGGAAAAAAAAAAAAGGCAAGCAAAAATATTTCGCCAGCCAAACATAATAAATGGTATAAGCATATATTTTATTTATGAAATCAAGTGTTATATAAATACAATTTCACAGAAATCAAAATAAACTTATTGCTTCAAGGTCTCGAAAGAATTCAGGATGATTCATCACAAGCTGCACCACACACACACACAATTAAAAAAAATAAAAAACCCTGTACCTTTAATGAAGGTTCCAGAAAAAATTCTTCAGGGTGGAATTGTTAGAGCAAAATCATTCTAAAATTGACACATTTTGCAAAATTTCGATTTTTAAGAATTTTTTCTAAAAGTTTCGTAGCGCATGCAAATTTATCATTTATTACTGTGTATAGCAGAGGTT
>JAWZYV010019769.1:0-23527 GCA_038373885.1 Cheiracanthium punctorium | reverse complement strand
ATTGACCAAGTTATGGAACTTTGATAATCATACATTTCATCCATTTTCTCGGCCAATTTCAAGAAGCTAGTAAGGGACCGTCTCCAAAGTGAAATTAATTGGAACTCTGCCAGGAAACATTCGCTCTTGCACATCTCTCTTATGTAAATCGTTTTTAAATTTAAAAGTACACACATTACGTTAATATTACAATAACTGAGTACTTAAGAAACAAAATTTATTCTGTGTACGTGTAAAACATAGATAAAATAAAATATTTTGGACGAAGAAAACTTTTCAAAAGCAGTTCCAAAAACTTAGACTTATTTGCCTGCGGCTTCAGACTGATTTGCTGCGGTACTGATCATGGCAAACGTTAAAAATCTGTTGTGTAGTCGCTTGCAATTGCATACAGTCGTATTCTAATATTACGAATTCTAGTACAGGAGAACGAGATGTATACAAATGAAGAATACTGCGAAATGGTACTGTTGTATGGGCAGTGTAATCGAAATAAGAGAGAGGCAGCAAGACTTTATGCCATTAAATTTCCCAGTCGAAGACATCTATCTTATTGTACAATTGCCCGTGCTGTTCAACGCTTGTATAGAACTGGGAGTTGTCATAGACGTATTCCCTTGTCTCGTGCCACACCTTCAAGCTTGCGGATACCCGCTGAGGATGTTCTAGGATATGCCCTGACTCATCCTGAAAGTAGTGTCCAGGATATTAGCAAGGCTTGTTCCTACTCAAAATCGACGGTGTGGAACATATTACATACGTACGGTGCATTTCCTTATCGTCCAGTCCTGGCGCAGGAGCTAATGCCTGGAGACCAGTTGTATACATCTCGTTCTCCCATACTAGAATTCGTAATATTAGAATACGGCTGTATGCTGCTTCCTCTTTCCTTTTACTTCTTATGTGTGTTATTTACAAAGTTTTTTAATTACTTTACGGCTGTATGCAATTGCAAGCGACTACACAACAGATTTTTAACGT
This sequence comes from Cheiracanthium punctorium, assembly GCA_038373885.1. Classification (NCBI taxonomy): domain Eukaryota; kingdom Metazoa; phylum Arthropoda; class Arachnida; order Araneae; family Cheiracanthiidae; genus Cheiracanthium; species Cheiracanthium punctorium. The sequence continues at coordinate 22,546 of JAWZYV010019769.1, read as the reverse complement.
TCGCCATGATCAGTACAGCAGCAAATCAGTTTGAAGCCGCAGGCAAATAAGTCTATTTTTTTGGAACTGCTTTTGAAAAGTTTTCTTCGTCCAAAATATTTTATTTTATCTATGTTTTACACGTACACAGAATAAATTTTGTTTCTTAAGTACTCAATTATTGTAATATTAACGTAATGTATGTACTTTTAAATTTAAAAACGATTTACATAAGAGTGACATGCAAGAGCAAAAGTTTCCTGGCAGAGTTCCAATTAATTTCATTTTGGAGACGGTCCCTTACTAGCTTCTTGAAATTGGCCGAGAAAATGGATGAAATGTATGATTTTCAAAGTTCCATAACTTGGTCAGTTTTTATCGTAATAAAATGAAACTTTTTGTGTTTACTTTGTTTTTGTGTACTGCATCTTTTCCTAAATTTAAGTGATAGGACCTGGGGACCGTATAAAATTTAATTTTTGTAATTTTTTTCTAAATGGGTTTTTTGGTTCGAAAAGCATGTAAAAACATTCTTTACCCTTTTTAAAACATTTTTTAAATTGGAAGTGCATATCTAAACCGAACGGTTCGGGAATTAGCTATTGGGTCACATTAAGGCTGGACACCCTGTATATTGCAAAAGATAATGAAATCATTTGAAATATTTAAAAAGTGTGATAGAAATTGCACAATCTTGTTATCTTGATGAACTGAAATCTTCACAAAAACAAATGGTTCAGAGATTGCCTTATCAGCTACAGTTCTTTTTTCGACCGAAGTGCAGATGAGTGAAACAATTCTTTCCAACTGTTTGACCAGCGCATCGGGCTGTTGTGCACTGAAGATGCTCTGTGATTTGATTGTTCAATGGGCTGGTAAATGAATTCTCTAAATCGTTGCTCTTTTCCTTAGAAACAATTACACAACTCAAATATTTTAGTATCATGCCTTCTTGTTTCCGAGAAACTACATTCACGTGGACTGTGAGCAATTTCGACGTTGCTCCCCAATTGACGGGGGAATGTCTGGAAAGCCCCCCGTTCAGCATCGATGCGACGAGGAAGTCTCGATTCAGCCTGGCGTTGTACCCGAGAGGCTGGAACAAAGAAGACGAGGATTACGTATCTCTGTTCGTGCAGCGGCACGAAGACGAAGCGGAGAAGATCTTTCTGGAATTCGAACTGTGCCTCATCGATGCCTCGGGAAAACGTAAGATGGTCTGCAAGGCACCGAAGGCGGAGTACGCAAAGAACAGGCAACGGGGCTACTGTCGGTTCTGCGAAAGGAGCTTGCTGTTCGGTTCTGCAAAACCCTCCCTGCTGCCCGACAACAAGTTAACTGTTGGGTGCCGATTACTGCCCGTGCAAGATGAAAAAGAGTGTGAGTACAAGGCCTGCAAAGAACTGTCGCGGGATTTAGGTGCACTTCTTAAGAGTGGACTTCATTCCGATCTCAGGATCAAAATCCAAAGAAAAGAATTCAGAGTTCATAAAGCCATTTTGGAAGCCCGGTGTCCACGGTTGATATCGAATCTGGTAGAAGCCCCAGAATCGGGTGCAATGACTTTGCGGAACATAGAAGCACCCGTTTTGCAAGCCGTATTGCAATTCATATACACAGGAGCACTCAAAAGTACTGAGAAACTCGACGAAATGTTTGCTGCGGCGAGTACATACGAGCTTGCAGACTTGAAAACCTTACTGTTCCCTTATTCCATTTTCATAAGCGCTAAGTCAGTGATAGAGTGTTTTGGAGTATCGTTCGATTGGATTATACCAGATTTTGAGAATTTTCGACTGTCAAACAAAGAACTTTCCTACTTTCTGATAACGGACTACGTACCGAAGGATAACTGGTTGAAGGTATCGTTGCTAGCAAAAGAACGTACTGAATGCATAACGTTAAAATTCCGACAGTTACAGAGTCGTTTAAGCAGAACTGTCCGGTTTAAAGTACTAGCCTCCGATGAAAAGGACAGAATGATTTTGTTGAAAGAATCCATAAACACGTTTGAAAATGGCAAATTTGAGATTCCTTTCGATGCTGAATTGGATTCTGGTAAGATGCTAACGAATGGCAATCTGAAATTGCATTTCGAGATTCGAGCATCCGATAAGGTCGAGCGAACCTTCGTCGAAAAAGTAATTTTGAGGAACTCGCAAACGCACCACCCACCTGACGCAAACGTAAACTGGAAGAGCTTGCGCACGGATCTGCTCCATTTCTACAAAAACATGGAAACGGGAGACGTCACTTTAAACGTCGGTTCGCGCAGGCTGTTCGCGCACAAGGCAGTGCTGTGTTCGAGGTCGCGGGCGTTCCGCGACATGTTCCAGCACGAAAGTCTCGCGGACTCGCTCAGCATCGAAGACGTAGACGGGGAAACCATGGCGACGGTTCTGGCGTACGTGTACAGCGGTGCGACGGACGGAATCGCGAGCGTGGTCCGAGCGATCGAAACGTACGCCGCTGCGGACAAGTACCGGCTCCCGCTCCTGAAGGAGAAATGCTGCCGGTACTTGAAGTCGAACATCGACGCCGAAAGCGTTGGTGATGTGTTGCTTGTTGCAGACGCGCATTCTGATGAAGGCTTGAGGGAACGCGTCTACGAGTTCATCAAGGCCAATGCGAGCGAAATCATGCGAGCGGAAAGAGGTCTGAAGGTGTTGGAGAACAGAGCGGACTTGTACAAAAGTATTTTGGACGTAGTCTTGGAGTGTTTTTCGCAGCAGAAGAACGAATCGGAGAAAAAGTATGCAAGTTATCTGAGAAGTGCGTTGCGCTAAAATTGATCTAATTTCATTAAAAACCAAACGTTTTTAGATAGGTAATTATGTTTATTTGGTAATTAACCCTTTATATATTGCATTATTCCGGTGGTGGCTCAGCGAAATAAAACTGCGTTCTATATGGACAGTGAAATTAAGATGGAATGAATTGAAAATTACGCTAGCAGAGAATTACACATTAGCGAGAACAACAACTTGGCTGAGATCAATAACGTCAATTCCAGAGCAACCCTAAAACTTAATCCAATAAAATTAAAATGACGTAATCGCGAGCAAATAATTTTAAAGTTGTCGCAGGGCAACAAAGAGAAAAAACGCCAACACCTAGCCAAAGAAGGGGGGAAACAACAAAAGGCCGTTGATTTTGCAAACGGACGCAATGTAATCTATTTTTAGCACAACGGTTCCACCATGTGTGAAGAGGCAAATAAACAATTAAGAATAATGCATACGGGAAAAGCGAATATACAGATTTAAAAGCCGAAGTGACCGAAAAATGAGAACAGAAAAGATTTAGAATTCTTGATTTTGGATAGATTGCATTAAAGAAAGACAAAGTAAACGACTATTAAAATGAGATATGTGATCTCGATCTCCATCACAATGCCCTTCATGTGAGAACACAAAACTCTGACATCTTGAAGGTCGGTCACAAAAATGCCCAAGCATCAGTCAAATTTGATTTCAATAAGTTACTTAAGGTTGATATAGTTACACGAGAATCCTTTACTTTTAACACTTAATTTCAAGTAAAAGTCATCCATTACACCGGCCAACAACAACAACAAAAAAATTTGGGGGGGGGGTTCTGTTCTAATGCTTAAATTCTGATTCTAGACATTGAAAAACACTTAAATTTTCATTTTTAGTTCTTAAAGTTTGCTTTTGTCTGATTTACGTCGATAAGTATATTTTAATTTATTTCATAAACGAAAGATGGCAGCACTTTGATTTACCCGAAAAGTATATTTTAATTTGTTTCATAAACGAAAGATGGCAGCACTTTGATTTACCCGAAAGTAAACTGTACTATTATTTGTAACTCTGTAATATTATTTGTTGTATTTTTTGTTTGCATTATTATTTGCTCATACGAACATAAAAGAAATACGAAAAATATTCACTTTTAGACATTCATTTCTTATTATTTTACATTTATATGTTATTGTTTATCACAAATCTTGAATAAAAAAGACTTTTATATCCAGCAAAAACTTTTCTGATCATAATTTAGAGTGGAATTATAAAAAACTATGAAAATCAGTGATTTTTGCCAAAATATTGAAAAACTGCTTTAATTTCCACAAAAGCAAACTTTCATTAAAAAAAAAATATTTTTTCCTTAGTTTTGGCGTAGGAGAAACTAAAATTTAACATGTAGAAGTCAGACCCAAAAATCGGGTTGACCAGTGCTATTTGTAAAATTGATGTCAGAATTGCTGTCGCATCTGGCCTGGAACTGGTTAACCCTTTAACGCGCAGCGTTCCCGCTCTGGGAACACCCAACTCTGACGTTTTGGCTGTTGCCAGTCACGAAGAATAGATTTGATTTCTATAAAAGTAGTTGCGGGTGACATAGCTCCACGAGAATCCTTTACTTTTGAGCACGTCCTATCCCGTAAAAAAATTATCACGATTACTTTTAATAGCACTGACATCTGCAGAAAAATTGCAGAATGCGAGAACGGCTGGATAGATTGCCCAATGCTGAAAAAAGGGCAGCCGTTGCCATCGCTCGACTTAACTACCAGCAAGATGGCGGACGATCGAAACGTTCAACGCGTGCCACAGATCTAGACTTTTAGACATTACTTTTATGGATAAGGGACAGATCTAGATAAGATTATAGATAAAGGACAGATGTAGACAGATCTATCCTTTTTTGTCGTTAAGTCGAGCGATGGCAACGGCTGCCCTTTTTTCAACATTGGGGAAGGGTTGCGCCTCAAAGGGTTAAAAATGAAGAGACCACTTACAGAGGACGCCTAATAGGCTCCCCATAATGGAATGGCCGACATCTATGGTCCTCGTAGCGGCTAAGTCTCCAATAGGCTGCTGACCCGGCCATTTGAAAGAAAAAAAATCAGAATTCTTTTTTATCAGCACTAGCATTCGCTGAAAACTAGAGAATGTGATGGAAATGCATCGATATAGAACAACAACTGGATAGATCGACCAAATAGCCCCCCCCCCCCCCACGCTGCAAAGTGGAAGCCGTTGCCACAGCTCGATTTAAATACCAGCAGCATGGCGGTCGATCCTATCTTTCATCGCTTGCCACAGGGCTATAGAGCTTTTATTTATTTATTTTATTTATTTATTTTTTTTTTTTGGACACAGCTGTTCGGCTGTACGGCTCAGTTTGGGTCAAAAAAGCTCTCTGGTCATAGAACAGCTTTCTTCTTATGTTGAAATTTTCTGTAAATCACATATAAGCTTACTGACACATGGTTTCGAGTAGTTGTGAATATTTAAGTTTTAGATGTCAACTGTGAAATTGAATCAAATGCAGGGGTGGCGGGGGAATTCTCTTGAGAAAAGTTAATCTATTAAAGCTCCACACGTTTAGATTTCTTCCTAAACCATTCCTTGGCATCACAAGGAGAAAAAATTTGGAGTGACTCCACTCTACTTTCCGAACACTTACGATTAAGATCATGACCAAGCATTTAAATAAATTTTAATTGATGAATCATTCAAACATGCATACCAAATTGAAGCTCAATCGAATGCGCTGTTTAAGGCTAGCGCACTTTCAAGAATTTCTCCCTATGGGCCACAATGTGAAAGAAATCTTTGTCGTAGCCCAGTAGAAAAACTATAAGTTCTATACACATCCAAATCAACATCGGTCTTACGATGGTGGTTTATAACATAAATAACCAATCTGAGCTCAATCGAATGGACCGTTTAAACGCTAGCACACTTTCAAGAATTCCCTACCATAAGCCATAATGTAAAAGAAATCTCTGTCGTAGCCCTGTAGAAAAACTATAAGTCCTATACACACCAAAATCAATACCGGTCTTGCGACGGTGGCTTATAACATATATACCCAATTTGAGTTCAATCGAATGCTCCGTTTAGGAGCTATCGTGTTCACTCACATACAGACACACACACACACACACACACACACATATATATATACACACACACGTACATACATACATCTCGTAAAAATAGCATAAATGAGTTCAGAAGACCTCAAAACGTGTCAATACACCAATATCGCGAAGTCGATTTTTTCATGATTACAATACCTTCCTTACATGGTACATGTTCGGAAAGTAGAACCGTATTTTTAATAAGGTTTGTACAAAATAAGGTTTTGTAAATCTGAGAATTAGCGCAGAAAAATATAAGTTGCGCTTGCGCCTTAGGGCTAATCAGGGAATAACCCGAACGCTGTTCGGATTCGTAAATGCATACTCTCTTAAAAATTTAGAGTGACATTGTCACTCTTACAAAAAGTCACCGGCAAATGATCCCAGATAGAGTGAGATAAGAGTGAGAAAACTGCATTATGACTCTTCATCGATAGGATTCTGTCACCCTAACTGCAAGAGTGAGACAATGTCACTCTTAGAGTAAGGGTGAAGGCGCTATCTGCTCACTCTAGCGAGAGAGTCACCACATTTCCCATGATGCGTTCACTTCAGCAGGAGTGAGTGCGTTGCTTCCACACCCAAACGACGCCATATTGGAATTGGACTGCAGTTGCGAAGTACCAACTGCATACAAGTAATGGAATACTTTTAGCTAACACAAGTAAGTAAAACCTTATAACTTTTCAATTATTGTAAATGTTAGTTTAAAATTTGATAATTCACAACATATAAGATACATTGATTCAGTGTCGGATCCATTAGGACTCCAGCTCTTCCGACAGACATTGCTTTGGTTAGGGTTAACATTTTGCTTTACTATACATTTTGTTTTTAAGACTTAAACAAGCCTGCTTCTTTTAATTTTATACCCTTCCGAGAAATTGATCTTTGGATCCGCCTCTATACTTGATCGTAGTATGTTATTTATGCTTATATAGCTGAAATCTTGCATTCGTTTTTTGTTTCTGTATATAATATTTGAGCATGTTTTGATGCGTGTTTGTAAATCGGTGGTGCAGTCAGGATTTTATTTCGGGGGTGGAGAGGGCTCTAACCTGTGTATCAAATTGTAAGCAAGGTGTTTCAACTGTAGCCTCAGTATCAAATTTTAAACTAAGTAAAGGGTCAGATTTTTAGGAAGGATACGCGCCTGTTGCAAATAGTATAAACAAAATTTTAAATCAAAAGCAGAAAATAATGATCAATTATATATTGTATGCAATTTATATTGAAATAAATTACAAACGTGGGAAAAAAATATTTTGTGATTAAATTTCAATATGTCTATGTGCATCACTTTATCTTATTGCACACTCTAGCACAGATTCACGCTTAGACTATACATATATACGTTGTTAGATCAAAATAACCGCTCTGTTGTTGTGGTGTAATATTTCCCTCTCCACTTTTTACACATACACAAACCTCTCTCTCATATGGTAAAGTGGATAATTTACGATCGAACACCCCAGATGGCCTCAGGAAAGTCCACTTTTAAATCAGGGAAACCAGCTGAAAGTAGCAGGTGATTCAGAATGTGTGAGCTTTCATTAGTAGTACGAAAAACACAAGGGATAATATGCTGGTAAACTGATTCAACGCGAAAAAAAAGTTATTGTTTTTGGTGTTAAATGCGAGATTTTTGGAATTGAAAAGTTTGTATACTGTTTAAGGATAATTCAATAGTATAGTAACGGATAAGTTTAATATTACTGGTAATAAAGGTAAGTGTTACAATATTAAATTTAGTAATACAGTATTAATTTTAGAGCCTTGCAGATTTTGGTTTGGTAGATTTTATGTCTTCTGTTGTGTATCAATATTGGTAAATAAAATTCTCAAATTGGTAAAACTTACCTTTTAGCCTAGATACCAATTCAAAATAATACTAATTTTTTTCTATTGAATTTAATTAACATATGAAATATATCCACAATATTGGCTATATACTGGAAATGTTTCTGAAGTAATTCCATTACTGATAAAGTTTTTAATAGTAGCAAGTTAGTAGTTAGCCCAAATATCTTTACAATGTGTTCACAATATTAAGTAAAAATTCGAAATATTTATAATGTATTCTTAATATTGACAAGTAATTTTTAAAAATATTTTATACCATTTTATTATTTTTCTAATGCTAATATACTCAATCCTTCACATTGTTATTATATTGGAAATAAAAACTAATATTGGTAAAAATTAGCAACATTTATCCATTATATTGTCCATGTTAATGAATTAAATTAAATATATTTAAAATGTATCCACACAGTATTGTGTGTATATTATAAATTTCCCTCATGTTGTACTAATAAATATTTTTAATGTGTCAGCATCTTAATATAACAGTAATGGTGAATTAAGACTGTTTATCTACTGTACATTATTTCAAAATTTAAAATCTGATAAATAATTTTAGGTGCATTTATGTACAAATTGCTGAAAAATATATTTTAATAATTAAGTCAAATACTACTGAAAATCCTGTGATGATAAGGCCATGATTATCACAGGAGTAAGGAGGGCACATGCCCCAGACACCCCATTTTAAGGGGTCCTTAAATTTTTTCAGAATATGAATTTAGTTTATTAAATTTTCATTCTAAGATACTAAAGCCTGGTTTTTTTTTCTAAAAGTTGGATGTGTGTGTGGCAAAATAGATCCCAAATGGATGAGCCGATTTTAATGTAGTTTGTTTTATTTTAAAGATGGTATAATCAGAACGGTTCTTCATTGTATTTGATAATATTCACTTCATCTATTCCCCTTAAATAAAGCTTACTTTACACTTGTTCAGTCTAAGACAATTCAAATAATATTGTTGACATTCAATTAATTTTGATTGCTGAATTATTTCTGTAATGTTATGGAAAAAGCCATGCTTTGAGTTGCATTTTTTTAAGACTTCATTTTTAATAAAGGTTATTTCACATATTGCATAGGAAATGTTCATAAACTTAAAATTTATCTAGCATATTTCATTTTAAATTCATTTAATCAGAACATATCTTTGCAGATTGAAAAAACATACTTAAGTGGGGGGGGGGAGTGAGTTTGGCTTAGGGACGTATCTAAACCTTAAAAATTTCAAGCTGAACTTTCAAAATTACCCACGAATATGTAATTTTCTCCATTTCTTATGTTTACTTATTTCGAGGGTGGCTGAAGCCCCACCAGTCACCCTCTGGCCAAGGACGTACCCAGGAAGGGGGGTGGGGGTCTGTAACACCTCCGAAATTTCAGTTTTTATTAACAAAGCAATAATGGTGAAGTCTTTTTGTGAAAATTTCTGCCTTTTTCATCGTTTGGACCCCCTCCGAAATTTTTGGACACTCCCAGAATTTTTTTTGGGGTATGTCCCTGCCCCTGCTCTCCTCTCCTAGGGGTGGAGCAAGTTCCCTACCTTGAGCCCCCCCCCCCCCCCTTATGGGTGCCCATATCATTAATGTTATATTTTTCAAGTATTTAATATTATTCTGTGGTTTTCTGAACTTGCAGGTAGCAGAACAGATTTCATTATTTATTGACATTGTTGAGAAAGCAGACAGCATGGATTTCAGAGTTTGGGTCTTCTACTGGGTATCATTAAGGGTAAATAAATTTATGATATTGGTAAAATTTACTTAAAAATTCAAAATAATTTTAATCCTTTTTCTACTGAAATTAAATGAAATGTATCTGCAATATTGCCTATATTTTGGAAGTAGTTCTGAAGTAGTTCCATTACCAATAAACTTTCAAATAGCACCTCACAGGATTGTAAAACATTGAAAACCCAAACCAGTATTTTTACATAGCAGCAAGTTAATATTTAGCCCAGATGTATTTAAAATGTATACACAATATTAGGTAAACATTGGTAATATTTCTAATGTATTCCTAATATTGACAAGTAATTAATTTTATAGTATTTTTATTTTTTCATGTTCATATACTTAATTATTCAATATTATCATTAAATTGGAAATAAATACTAATGTAAATTGTAGCAAATTAATATTTACCCATTATATTGTCAATCTTAATGAATTTAAATTAAATTTATTTAAAATGTATCCACAATATTGGGTGTATATTTCAAATATTCCTCATATATATTGCACAAGTATATATTTTTGATATGTTAGCATCTTAATATATTATTACTTGCGAATTATCACTGTTTATCTGTTACACATTATTTTTGCATTTAAAATCTGAAATAATTTTAAATGCATTCATATACAAATTTCTGAAAAATATATCTTAATAAATAAGTCAAATATTACTGAAAAATTTAATGTAATATGATTGTTCCCTGATTATCATGGGCAAACGGGTAAATACTGTGGAAAATACAGAAAGACAATTGTCAGAGTCGGTGAAGAAACAAAATGTAAGGGGGCCCCCATTTAGACCCATACTTCGGACTCAAGCGACTTTATGTCATAATTGCTGCCTGGATTTGAGATGGGGGGGGGACTGAAGCCCTATAGCCACTCATCCCATTACCCCTCGATCTACCACCGAATCATTTGTTCTTGTGATAATGTTTAAATGTAAATTTTAACTGAAGACTCCTACCTTGGGTGGTCATTAGTTAAATATATATAAATTGATAATAAATGAATATTCATATAAATTGGTTGCTTTAGAAAACGAAACTTTTAGAATGTTTTTTATGTACTGAATACTCATTTTCTTGAAATATAGGAGAGTTAATAACAGCGATGACTGGGTGATTTTTCACGAACCTTTGATAAGGGTGAATACTACTTTGGATATCTTTAGATATAAGTATGTATTTATTTTTAATTATTTACTGTTTCAGTGTATTTTTAAATTTGGGAGTTAATTTTATATTCATATCATATGTTATAAATGTTCCTTATACACATGTCTGTGTGAATTTTATATTATTATTATTATTTGCATTGCAAAGCATCCCATTTTAGAAGAATGTATATCTTAAGCACTGAATCAGATGGGTAGTAGATTTCTCACAAAAATTGTGTTTCATTAAGTGTCTCACTGAGTAGAAACAAAATGTTTCAATCAAGTTATTATTATTTTTTTTTTTTTTTACAAGAAATAATGCAATTTCTGAACAGGTTTTAAAAGAATTCAACTATGTCAGAATTTCTTCTATGTCAGAATAAAAACTTAGTCAGAAATTTGAAAATTCATAATTTCTCTTCACAAGCTGTATTTATGGCAATACAAATGGTTAATTTATAGAAGTGAAATACTCAGAGAAAAATTTATAACATATTGTATTGTCCAAAATAGAGGGAGAATTAGCCATCAGATACAGTTTCCACTTTCGTGAATTTCTCCCTAAAAATGGGATAAGACCTGCAGTTTTGTTGTTCTATAAAAGTTCATCATGCTGTCTATGAAGAAGCATTCTGAATTATACAGAGTTTTTGAGAAGCCTGTCTTTAAAGCTTGCAGAGCCAAGTGATGAATAAAATATGTTACAAGAAAAACTGATTGATTTTGGCTGTTTATTACTTTATTATCTTTTTATTTTCTAGTACTCTGAACTGGTCCTGTGGAAAACCATTGAATTTTTGTCAGTGGCATGCTGTAAAAGAGAAGAAACTATTGGCATTATAAGTGGTATTCATATTTTTGTTTTATTTGTTTATTTATTCTTTAAATGTTCTTAATTACTAGTTCAAAGTCTGCATACTTTTGATCTCTGCGGTCTAATTTTTTCAAAGCTTGTATCACATAATTTCATAATTGTCAATAACTTTTTTTTTTTTTTTTTTTTTTGAGATGTTTACTTTTTTGTTTAGTTTATTTTTTTCTTATTTTCCAAATTGATTTATATGTTTTTTTTTTTTTAGTTTTTTTTCCCCTAAAGTGATGTTACTTTGGGGCAGTTAGTGACTATGTATTAAATTTTATAAATTTCGTGTAAATTGAGAAAGTTATTAGGGCTGTTCTTAAAAGAAAAAAAAGTATAACTTTTGGTAAAGTTACATCAATGAGTAAAACAATAAATATTTATACAGTAAAATTCAATGTGGTATTCTTTATTAAAGCATTTGACCCAGGCAACTCTTTAGTATATCATTTTATGTTATGCTATATTCTGTCATTTATTTAATCTCTATTATATGTAAATTTTTTATGTCAAGTTGCATATTTGACACCAAGTTAATAAATTGCTTGCAAAATCAAGTCTTATTTGCAACATTTTATGAAGTAACAATGAAATAAAGTATAAAAATCAATTTTTAGTCCCTTCAGATTAATTTTTTTACTCTGCACCCTCACTACCTCTTAAAAATATGTTGTAAGTAAAACCTTGAAACTCCTGTAACTTTTATTATTATTATTATTATTAATGTTGTCACTGCTGTTGTTGTTTAAAATGTAAACTGTAAAATGCTACTTTCAGAGATGAGATTTAAGAATTTAGTTTAATATTCAGACCTTTTTCAATGTTTATAAAGAATTCAGTTTTTTCCTTTTTTTCAAAAATTTTCTGATTTTTCAGTAAGGCAAAATTGTATATAAGTAAGATAGATTTAGTATCAATAAAAATTAAAATATTTATTGCTCTTGAAATTCATAAGTATAGTTGCTCAAAAGTTGTTTGGACATTCTTTCAGACTTTTTTTCCTTTTTTGTTAATCTCATATCTGTACTTTGGTACAAACCAAATCGAAAACTAGCCTACCAGTTTTGACACCATATTACATGTACCACCATTAGTGGTAAAAACAGATGAAATATATTATTTTTTAATTTTACTAATACAATATGTAAATGTAAACTTTACTTCCTTAGTAAATTCAGATTTTTTAAGCCTGCAGTATTAACAAAGTGCAATAACCTTGTCAGTGTTCACATGTTGTCATATGTATATTTGAATATTACTCAAAAATATCTTTAGTCTAGTTTTTAACTGACTTCAAGAAGATCTAGGTTATTAATTGGGGTCAGTACTCAGAGGTGTAGCAAGAATTTTCAGTGTCCGAGAACAAATTTGCATCACTTCTTGTTTACCAAAATGCGCTGGAAAAAGTTTTATATACAAATTGGTGCCTTTTGGATCCTATGCCCTGGGACAAATGTCCCCCTCTAGCTACACTTCTGAGCACTGAATCCTTGTAATTTACCAGACTGGGTATGAAAAGTATTTTCAAACTTCCGTTTAATTATTTATTTCTTTTGTTTATCTTCCACATATAGATGTGATCTTTGCTAAGAATGTTGTTATTTGATGATATTTTACTTGCTGTGCATGAAAAGTTTTTATTGCAAAGTTATCACTTTATTTTTTACTCAATTTTTGATGTACCTAAAATATATTACAAGTCCTGAATATTTTCGATTTTTTAATTGATTGTAATAATTTGCAAATTTAACTCACCAATAGTAAGTAATGTGTTTAATATTTATTTTGTCACTATTAGTTTGATGTTTGTTATTACGCACAGGTTACTGTGATTCAGGGATAATTTTATTCCAAATTGCTTTGATAAGGGATTTTCGCTTCAATACTGTCCCCAATTATTCTTTTCTGTGTTACCTCAGAGGATTTACCTCACAAAATAAAATTTTGTGAAGTAAATCCTACAATGTGTTCCTTACTTTCAATAAAGTATTTTGTGCTCTCAATCACTTTGCATATCAGTATATTCTAATATTAATAGAACATAGAGAACAGATTATTTTATAAAACAGTACAAGCATTTCTTATCTGTAAAATTAAAGTTTTTTTTCTTTTATTTTTTGCAGGTAAAAAAATAGATTTTTTTTTTTTTTTGAGCTGCTATATTTAAGTTTTATTGCAGTTTTTTTTTCCATTTGCTTTTATGTTCAGTGGCAAAATTAAAATGTAAAAGGCAGCTTAAATTCTACATCTTTATTTTATTCATTTATTCATAATTTGTACAATTTTAACAGTAGGAACCCTGTTTCCCTTCCCTCTCTTACTCAGAAGGTTACAGTATATGTAAATGTTACTTGAAAGTATTTATTATTACCATACATAAATATGGTAGTATGAAAAATGCTAATAAGAAAGTATTTATTATTACCATTTTTCGGTATGCTTTTGTGCTGTTCCAAAATTGTATTTAACCTGCTCCTAAAGGTGTTCCAAAATGTATGTAGATTTGCAGACTTTTTATTATAAAGTTATCCTCCGATTTTAGTGAAACTATAAACAAAATGTTTTCTGAATCAAATGAAAAGAACTGCTGACTTATTCCTCTGTAAATTCATCACCTAGTTAAAAGTGTTAAGCTGTGCTTTAGTTCGAGATTTAAATTTGACACTAATCCATGTACACACAAAACTAATTTTAACTAATTTTATTTTGTATGTATTTAACATAGATCTAGTTTATGCTCTAGTATATTCTAGCTGCCAACTCTTTCTGATTTTGAGCCTTTCTTCAGTCTTATTCAAATTATGGGGAGGGGGGAGGGTACCCTTTTTTTATTAGGATAGAATAGCAGTTATGTTTTAACTTTTAATTCTGTAATTACTTGTTGAAGTCATAATTTTTATCTTCCAGATGCTGTTAGAAGAATCCCTGAATGTGAAATAGTATTGAAGTACTCATATTGAATCCAGTGATTGTATTTTATATAAATGTAACAATGTAATACAATTAAACCAAATTTGTAATAATTTGTTGTGTGTTCACTGCCATTGCTTTTATAATTCATTCAAACCTGCATGAGTCTCAATAAGAGATATCTTCCACTTTTTTCAATTCGTAGGCTATTTTTTACTTCTGCAGTTCTGTAATAGTTTAAATTTTTTTTTTTTCAATTTAGAACGCATCGTAAACTAAAATTTGCTAGGCTGAAGACTACTCTGGACTTGGAAGTTCCATTACTCATGTTTTTATTAAGACTTTGCTTATATATTTTTATTAACTGTTTTTTCTTTCTTTTTTTTTTTTTTTTGGCCCTCGTATTAATTGAACTTTTTTCTAACATACTAATGAGTTTTTCTGGCTTTACTTTCATTTATTGTTCTAAATCTGTTTTCAATAGTATAATAATTCTTGCATAAAATCTATATTAAAAGAATTTTTTTTTCAATTTGAAGTTTTTAAAAGATTAAGTAATTTGTAGCTATTTTGCTGTAGAAGTGAAATTGAAATAAATAAAATCACACTTAAAAATAAATAAAGAAATGAATGTGTATATATATTAAAAAATTAAGAAATGGCTTTTATTTTGAAGTATGTATAAATTATTTTCAGAACAGGAATTTGGTTTTTTAAGAGGTGAAAAAAAATCTTTTTCTGTGAATCACCACCCTCCCCCCTCACCCAGACATTATCTATGGAGGTTAATATGGTTCACCCTCATGCTCTAAACTTCAATTATTTCTTTGCGTTATGGCAAGTCTACAAGAGGGGTGTC
This sequence comes from Cheiracanthium punctorium, assembly GCA_038373885.1. NCBI lineage: Eukaryota > Metazoa > Arthropoda > Arachnida > Araneae > Cheiracanthiidae > Cheiracanthium > Cheiracanthium punctorium. The sequence goes on along the minus strand of JAWZYV010019769.1, from coordinate 7,284 downwards.
TTCTTGGGGGGGCTGACTTGGGTGGTGAACTTTTTAAGGATTCTAACCTGTATTCTTGCTCATGCCTCTAAAACTTAAATAATGGTTTTTGGACAAGACAAAAATGTTGGGGGGATTCAACAAAATGGGCATTGTTGGGGAATTATGAAATAATTGGTTTTGATTTATATTATTTATGTATTGGCCTGCACAAAAATATTTCTTTACCCCTTTTCACAAAAAAAGAAATCAATCAATATAAAGTAGTTTCCATTTTAGAAATATTTTATTCCTTTTTCTGGGGGAGGGGGAAGAATAGAAAAATAGGTATTCTCTTAAATTTCCAAACATGATATGTACATTAACAGAGGTTATCAGCAGATATATTTATATTTTTGATTTACCCAACAATTAGTTTATTTATTTAATTTTATTTTTTTTTGGTTTTCAATTAAAGGATAGCTATTACTCTTTTAACTTATTTTCGTGTTTCATAATTCTTGTATTTGTTCGTATAAATGACTGAAATTTAATTTCAAATAATTTCTTTTCGATAACAATTCAATCCTGTTCATTTCTTATTTATTTAAAATAAAAAAAAAGACTTGTTAATTGTAATAAAGTTGAAAAGAAAGTTTGAATAAATTATGCTTAAAATAAAACCTATTTAAAAATCAAAATTATAAGTATTCTTTTGATTTTATATAAATATCTTATCATGAACTATTTTTATTGTTTTGTTAATACTGTTGTAAGTGAAAGTTGTTCTGAAATGTACCATAGGTAAAAAATAAGCTTTCAGGGATTTTTTTATTTCAGCAGGAGAAAAGGTAACATTGAACATATCAAATATTTCTGCACACTGTTGAGTAATGTGGATGTCCGAAACTCTTATTTCTATTCTTGTTTGATCACAGATTACCTCAAATGAAGTTATAGTACTGCAGACAAAGAAAATTCTTATAAATCTCCTGCTGATGGATTTTACATAGCTCAATTGCTATACAGATCACCTCCAAGCATTTTGAAACTTTCACTTCTATTCCTGTTACGTTTTGACTAACCAAACAAAACATAAACTGTTAACGAATTCTGTAACTAAATAGATCTAGAAGTTATGGAGGTTTGTTTTAGTAACCATGTGGAACTCTTGGGGGTACCTTTTAGTGATGCCATCATCTGATTATTAAAATGAAATTCTGTACTCCTTCTTAATCTGTTTAATTTCAGAATAGGCTGTTATTTTAAATATTGTATGTTTTGTGTCAACAGTCCACATTTCACTCACTGGAATGAAAGCAAGAATCTAAAAATGCATGGGGTCAGATATTACTTGTACCATTGAGCTACGTAAAATTTATTTTCCAGCTGTTATGGATCAATCTGAACATGACAATAATCCAAGATAGCCCAGAAATAGATATCTAAGAAGTTCTGGATATGAAATAAGTATCAATTTCTGATCTTTGGATATTTTGAATATGAAATAGATAGCCATTTTTGGGATATTTGAGATCTTCTGGAAGTTTAAGTATTATAACTATGCTACATATATACAGATACCTGTATGTTATAGATGTTATTTACTCATTAGAGAGATCACACCTCAAATTTCTAATAGAGAAATCTATTTTATGTTGGACTTCTAATAGATATACCCAATATCCAGTTATGATGTATTAAAGATTGCCTATGGACAAACTTGGGGGGGGGGGGAGGTAAATGCGGCAAAAATATTTACTTGTACGATATGAAGAATATTTTCAAGGCGCTCGATATTGCAGATACATTTTAAATATATTTAATTTAAATTCAATAGCAGCAAAGTTTTATAATTTTTACAATATAAAGGTTAAATATCAACTTTCTACTTTTTACCAATACTAGCTTTATTCCCAGTGTAATATTGAGTAAATATTAACCAAAAAAATTAAAAATGGTATAAAGTTATGTTAAAGTAATTACTTATCCATATTGAATATATTTCCAATGTATATCAAATACTATAAATGCATTTTAAATATATCTGAGGCAAATATTAACTTTGCTACTTTGTACGAAGTTACATTTGATACATTTGACGAAGTTACAGTTGATCTTTGTTTTCAATTTTTTTTTAACAATATTGAGTTAACATTAAAAAATTTATCAATTGAGGACTACTTCAAAAATATTTCCAATACAACCCTATATTAAGAATATATTTTTTTGTATGTTAAATTCAGTGGAAAAAGGTATTAGTATAGTCATACTGAAAGTATAATGTTATTTTGAGAATTTATCAGACCTAAATGCTAATTTTTACCAATATTGGAATTTTATTTACCAATATTGGAAACTGTTTATTCTCAATGTGTTCACTTACTACTTTGTAATATTATTGGTTTTTGATATCAATGTTTTCACAATATTGAGTTAATATTTAAAAGTTCATTGGTAGTGAGACTGCTTCAGAAATATTCTCAATATATAATTAATATTTCAATACACACTTCATATGTTAATTAAAATTTTACAAATAATAATAACATTTTGAGCATATATCAGGGCTAAACTCTAGTTTTTACCAATACTGGAAGTGGTCTTTACTCTCAAAGTATTCACATATATGTAAATTTTAATAATTAAAAGTAATTAGTACTTAATAATATTGGAAATATTTCTAATATACACTCAATATTATTGATAAATTTCAAATACTTTAAGATTCAATAGTATTAAAATTTGATTTCAAATGGGCAAAATATTAAATTTATAATATTGGTTTCAATGAATTCACAAGATTGGATAAATATTGATGCTATATAGAAAATATCTTTTAATGTTTGCCAAATATTTAAAAAAAAATAATAATCAATGCTGTTACCAGATACATTCATATATATATATATATATATATATATATATATATATATATATATATTTATAAGGAATTATTATAATTTCCCTAAAATAGTGATAGCCAGAAGCAAGGCATATGCAAGGAATAAATCCAGGGCCGTACCCAGACAAAAATTTCAGGCAGGGTCCAAACCGTGGAAAAGGCAGAATTTTTCACAAAAAGACGTCATTATTATTATTTTATTAACAAAAATCAATTTTTTTGGGAGGGGGGGAGGGTCCGGACCCCTGGATACGGTCTCGAATAATCACCCTATAAAAAGTGGCGGTCACTCTTAAAAAGGGTCATAGCTCACTCTTGATCAGAGCGCTCCACTCTTTAAGGGATGGCGTGCTGTCACCCTTTCCTTAGAGTGAGGCACTCTTTCCCGGAGTGGGTTTTTGAATTCTCACTCCTAGTCCAGAGTCAGAAATGTCACTCTTCAGAATAGTGATTTCTCACTCTATGGAGGTTGGCTGATTTTTGTCACGAAGGTAGGGTGATATATCACTCCTCAGCACTGGTTTTTCACTCTTGATTATTAAGAGAGTAGTTCAAGTTAAATTATGTTTTTATTGATGTTTAAATCCACATGTCGAAAATTGTCATAACACTCAATTCCACCATTTAGAAAAGAATAGCCAACTTTACCGTGGAAATAGACTGAAAAATGATTCATGAAATTTTAAAATTTGGAACTTTGTGCCTTAACTTAGAGACTATCCAATTAATTTCGTTATTCGTTATTTCAAAGCACAATAAAATCATTTGATGTCGTGAAAACCGATTAAAATATAATTGCTGAGATATTTGAACTACAGGTCACCTTGATTATCTAAAAACTCCTTCAGAAGAACAATTGGTTTAGAGATTGCAGTATCAGCTGAAGTGAAGTTAGTTCTCTTTTTGAAGGAAGTGATAAGAATTAAAATAGATTCACACAGTTTCGAATGGTTTAACAGGTGCATCAGATGGTATCTGATTTTAAATGCGTCGCTTGTTTTGATCGGCTGAAAATGACCGGTCTAAATGTTCCTTAGATTCTAAGGAATCGTGGGCGAACCCAAAAATTTTAGCGCGATGTCCGTGATTTAATCTTGTAATTTAATTTTCTTCCACTTCCAGGCATTTAATGGACATAACATTTTGCACTTATAAAGATTCGGTAACAATACAATAAGACTGAAAATGGTGTATTAGCAAATATATCTCTTTATTACCCTCCGCTAAAGAGGGTAATAGTTTTCGGCAGACGAAAAAAGTCGTGGATGATAATTGATAGTAAATAAAATCTTACAGATCTCACGGAAATTTGAAACACACCAAGATCCGACACATGATTGGAATAATGGATACTTGAAAAATTTCAAAGTAACGTCAGATGAAACAAAAGGGGAAACTGTAAGATTTTGTCAGAGCGTCTGCGACTGGCTGTCAAGTTCCCGAGGTTCCGATTTCATTTTTCAGAACTTGGATTTGTTTCCAGAGTCGCGTTCAAACTTTTGTCCCTCCTCGGAGCAAGTGGTGGTGTTCTGTCGTGGCATTTCTAAAATTTTCATTTTTGCGGGATCAGTGTGAAATAGCTCGTAGGCTTGGTATTTCACGCTCTACTTTCAGTATTACATCGTTAAATATCAGAAGAATATACCCGGGACTGTTGTTCAAGGCCGCGCTGGCCGTCCTCGCCAGTTGTCTAATCCGGAAGAAAGTCATCGTGAAACTAACCGTCTATTTATGCAAAGAAAAAGGGAAGATCCAGATTTTCGTGCTCAAGAAGCGGAATCCAAATCCAGAAGACAAGACAGAAAACGTTTACGACTCTGTCTAGATATACCATCGAAAAGACCAAGAACAGATACTGATCTAAATGTAAGGTGTGAAGAACTAGAATTTCGTAAATTAGCTGAGAAATTTTTCGAAGCTGTTGCTGATGGTCCAATCCACCAATGCTATTGTTGTGATCGACTGTGGTTCAAAAAGTCAATAAGAACCCATTCCAAAACAACTTTACTGTCCAAAGGAGCGACAACGGACTTTATAAAACTAGTCTTTTACAAAGATATCGATGATATTGGCAAATTTTGCAAAACATGTTACGATTGTTTGATTAAATTGACAATACCAGAATTAGCTATAAGCAATGGCTTCGAATTCCCCGAAATACCGGATTGTTTAAAATACTTGACACCACTGGAAGAACGGTTGGTTTCTCCCCGTTTGATTTACATGCAAATACATCCTGTACATGGCTGCCAATACAAATTAAAAGGTTCTGTCAAAGAACCTCTTTAGCGGAGGGGAAACTAATTTCAGCTGAAGGCTGAATATTATAATTAAATTTAGAGGTAGTCAAAATCGGTTTTTTTATTTATCTATTTACAGGAGAACGCCAAAGAGAGCCAACACATTACGCTCTATGGGCAGTCGTTGTTTAAGGTTCATTTAAGAGACATTCATCCATTTCAAACGAAGCAGAATTAATGTATGATGTTAAGAACTACAAAAACATGGGCGCCGGCAGCATAGGGCAAGGGGGGGGGGGACATTCCAACATGGTAACCATATGTTGAAGTAGTCTCTGCCCCCCCTCCCCACCGGTAAATATTCTGCCGGCGCCCAGGTACAAAAATAAAGCCTTCCATCGAAAATAGTTATGTAGCCTTTATAGTCTTTTTTTTTTTCCGGAGCATATAAAAGAACTCCAATACATTGCGGACAAAACCAATGTAGATGCTTTAATCTGTTTCAAGTATAGTAATAAGTATAGGGTGGTCATAAAAAAGTGGATCAGCGCATTGAAAAATCATAAATGGCGTTCAAACGACACATGTATGACGAAAATTGGCGGCATGAAACATTTGCACCGATGAGTAGCATAAAGAACCAAAGTCAACGCAGAGATAATGTGCACTGACACATTTCGCATTCATTCATTGCAATAGAGAGCAGAAATGTTAAACTAACAGTAGGACACCTCAAAACTCTTAGTTCCAATAAAAACAACTTTCCTATCCTCTCTTGAACTGTGATTGGTTCGTTACAATACTCTTCTTTGCAATTGCTTTACGCATAGACTCCAACTACTACGGAATATAATTAACCACTTTTTGTAAACTGTATATTTTTAAAGTATTTTTTCAATATGGTAACCAACTCGCGCGCGCAGTCATAAAATTTTGCTATATTTTAAACCGTAAACCCTCGTTTAAAAAAATTGGTTAATTATATTCCGTAGTAGTTCCAACTACTACGGAATATAATTAACCACTTTTTGTAAACTGTATATTTTTAAAGTATTTTTTCAATATGGTAACCAACTCGCGCGCGCAGTCATAAAATTTTGTTATATTTTAAACCAAAAACCCTCGTTTAAAAAAATTGGTTAATTATATTCCGTTAGTAGTTGGCAGCTACGGTTTTTACGCCGCCACACGTATCGTTACAACAATCCTAAATATAAATTTTCAGCATTCTACGACCCATAGTTTTTGAGACATGCGAGTTAGATACGTAAGTACAGACGCCATAGAAAAACTGGTCAAAATGGAGTTGCAGTCGGTCAAAATGGGTTGCAGATGCATTTATATGAACGTGCATGCATGCGTACGATGAGATGCATCGAACAAATTCTTGAAAGTAAATTTAGAGGTAGCCAAAATCGTTTTTTTCGTTGGAATCTGACTCCCGAAAATTTTCGCGATCACATACAGGGTTGTCCAAATTAAACTTCCCCAACTCAGAGGCCTGTGCAGGATGTTATATGGGTCATATTGTGATGAAATTTTGAAAACAGACACTTCAGATCACGCGCTCGTGATTTATTTAAAAAAAAAAATTAGTACAAGAAGTTGCCGATAGGTGGCGTTGTAACACTAGTGATTTGCATATTGCAACAACGTGATTTGCAGAAATAAAGCTTCTGCGCAACGTATCCAAAAGACGAGCCCTACAAAAGTGGAAGACAGGCGCTGTACAGGCAGTTGTTTCCAGCTCGCTGATGCACAATTGCGACTTTGAAAGACAATGTTAGTCAAACTTTTGTACCAGAATGACGAGAACTCCTGTGCTGCGATAAGAGCATTCCTTCGGCTGAAGAACTTACGCCGAGGACCAATGACACACGTTTTACGAGAGATGATGAAGAAGTTCGAAAGAACCGGACAACTGGGAATTTTACCAGGTAGAGGACGGCATGATCTGGATTCTGCACGCGTACAAGACGTTGCTTTTACGGTAGCGGACGCCACTAGCCAATCGCCCCATGGTGTTGTCACGGAGAACCAAGGCACACATATAGAACATCTTGTTGATCTGCAGCGCCACCTATCAGCAACTTCTTGCACGAATATTTTTTTTAAATAAATCACGAGCGCGTGATCTAAAGTGTCTGTTTTCAAAATTTCATCCATAGGCGTAATCTGGGG
>JAWZYV010019768.1:0-22929 GCA_038373885.1 Cheiracanthium punctorium | reverse complement strand
CTATTTATTAAACAAAAAGTAAAGAGCAAAAAAGATGCTATATGTTTGACATAATTAATAAAAATTGCAAGTTTTACTCCCTTGACCAAATTTCAAAAAAGAACCTATTTACAAAAAACAGTATAACATGGTTTGTAGGATGGTTAATACGGAGTATGTCTCCCGGACGATGCAATACAGGCCTGACAACGCTTAGGCATGCTGAGTGTCAAATGATCAATCTGATCTTGGGGAATATTACACCACTCATCGAGCAATGCACTCCGAAGTTCCGGTAGACAGGTGGGAGGGGGTTGACGGGCTGCAATTCGTCGGACAAGCATATCCCACACATGCTCTATTGGATTCAAGTCCGGTGAGTATGCTGGCCAATGCATACGGGTGATATCCTCCGATTGAAGGCATTCGTCTACAATGTTTGCACGGTGAGGACGGGCGTTGTCATCCATAAACACAAATTCAGCACCCATGGCGCCCCGAAACAAACGTACATGTTGTTCCAGAATGACATCCCGATAAATGTGGCCTGTCATCGTTACACTCTGAACATGCAGGTCAGTTCTGGAACCAAGAATAATTCCTCCCCAAACGAGCCATCCTGCACCACCGTAACGGTGTCTTTCAATGGTGTTCTCTTGGTGGTAACGGGTACCTGGCGCTCTCCAGATGAATGTCCGGCGAGAATCAGACTCCAAACTAAACCTGGACTCGTCGGAAAACATCACACAAGACCACTGTTGCGGTGTCCACAATGCATGCTCTCTACTCCAGGTAAATCGCAGGCGACTGTGAGTTGCGGTAAGTGGAACACATCTGACAGGCCTACGAGCATATAGACCAATGTGCCCTAAGCGTCTGTACACGGTCTGCCTTGAAACTGTCGTACCGGTAGCTGAAGAGAGCTGACGAGACAGGTCTGATGCTGTACTCCGTCTGTTTCTTTTGGCAGTAACCCTAATAGCACAACAGTCCCCTGTGACTGAAATGCGACCACACAATACTGTCACAATAGTTACAAACAGTCGCCGCGACTCCGCAGCAAAGTCACGCCAGGGCCCCTATGTCCTCTCGCTGTGTAGTCGCATTGTTACCGTTCAGAGAAGTCACGATGGGACAGTTTTGCGACAGCGAAAAAATTCGGGGAAAAAGAGTTACCGAAATTATCCACCAGATGGCAGCACCAAACTCTCAGGCAAGAGAAAGTTGAGGTCCAGTATCGAACCTTGGAGCTAACGGCTGGTAGCCCCGCATCTTACCACAACGCTGTGATTACCTTGCTCGCGATCCTTTAAAAGTAAACTGATTGCTGCAAAAGCTAGTTCTGACGGCTTCTTTTGGAAATTTAAAATTTTTCTGTGAGTATTTTATAAATAAATTTTATATTCTGTGAGTATTTTATAAATAATATAAAAAATATCATAATTAATAAATATAAATTTAAAATCTTGGAAATATTTCTTTTTCCACATAAATTATTTTCAGGAGATAATGTGCTGTTTTATTTAAGTATTCATCCGAAAAAACTAATGATTTATTGAAATTTTTTATTCGGTTATAAAATAAATTTGTAATGTGCGACATGTGGGGTTTGATATTAAGGTATGAGGGATAAGATTTATATTTTTGCTATATTTTGCCTAAAAGGGATTTCATATAAAAATAAATAAAATTAATTGGAAAAACATGCATTAGATAAAATAAATAAAGTATTTTTGACTTAGACCCAAAGTTTTACCTCAAATTTTTCGTAGTGGAACTTTCAAACATACCAGAGACGTATTTAAAAGGGGGGGGGGATCTGAAAACTTAAAGCAATTATTAAAAAACAGCAATTTCGACACATTTGTATTTACTCTAGTAACAATAAGGTTGAAAATACCGGATAGTCCCCCCCCCCATCCGAAATTTAAACCTTACATTACGCTATCGAAACATATGCCATGGGGATATGAAAGAAATTGTTAATTTTACTCACAGATACTTAGTTTTCACCATTGTGATTAGAACTCTCAACTCTAATATTTTTAAGAATAATATTTTTTTATAATGTGTTTGTTTGTTTTTATAGTGTGTTTAATTGTTTAAATGAAATAATTTAAAAATTAATAAATTAAACTAAATTCCATTACTACATAACTGCGAGGTTTTATTGAATTAGTATTTTCGGATTTATTTATTAAACGTTTCACGAAAGAAATTGCCACAAAATATTAGAAAAAATCAGTGAAAAGAGGCTGTGTGACGCCATTTTGAAGTCCAAAAAAATCAGTAGTCACTAAATAGTCACACAGTGACTTCACAGTGAGTCACTGAGCGACCAATCACATACTAGTCACATGGTGACTTCACAGTGGAGTCAATTAGCGACCGTTCACATACTAGTCACATGGTGACTTCACGGCGACGTCACTTGGTGACTGGTCACAAATAAACTTCACAGTGACTACACAGTAGAGTCACATCACTCACAAGTCACAATGTGAGTAGTATGTGACAGTCCTGTGACAATTGTGACCCTCTGTGACGTCACAGCGACTCTTTTGTGACCATCTGTGCTATTAGGGAAATAACAAATAGCGGTCCTCATTCGGCGTTGTAACTCGGGGGCGACCTGTGCTGTAACGTCTACTCACATTACCATCATCTTGGAATCGTTGCCAAAGCCTGGAGATGACTCTCTGGGCGATTCCAAGTTCCTCGGATACTTCCAGCTGGGTACGTCCACATTCCAGTCGTCCGATAATTCTGCCACGTAAAACATCATCCAAATGCCTCCTTTGTGCCATAACTATGCGGGTTTTGCACTGAAAGGCTTTCACAGCGCTTGTGAACAATTTTACTTCTTAGCCACCATTCCTTATATACCCCTCTCTTACACTCTCGTCATTGTGACGTACCATCCACGCCATCTGGTGGTTTCCTGTAATTTGCATATTCTTCTTCAAGATGTGTGTGATCATTCCACAGGTGAAATTTTTATTTTAGAGATCAATTTCTGTGTGATTCTGAATTATCCTTAATTTATGGACATGAGTGTACAAAAGAAATCGCGGCATTCTGATTCCCGTTCACCAGTGAAAAAGTGAAGAAAATTGCAAATTACTGGCTCTCCTGGATAGCGTCTTTTCCGTTTATATGTACTTTTATACGCAGTTTTGAAAAAAAAAAAATGAATAAACTAAGATATAAACCAATGAGTCTAATAAATATTATTATTTAATGAAGTCATATTACACACATATTGTTCACGTAACAGGAACAATTCTTCCTTTTGCTAAATAACTTTTATTTAATAACAACAAAAACAAAACATTTCTTGATTACTTAGTTGTACAGCGAACCCTTGCGCGTACAATGGATCACAAGATCCTCTAGATTACAATATATTTAAAATATAAAGGCAACTTAGCTAACTCTCTGCACACATAATTCAATTCTAACTCTGCAAGTAATAACACAACAAGAATAAAAAACAAAGTTCTACAAAAAAAAAAGGCGAGCGGTCAAGTATTGCCATCTAGGAGTAAAAAATAATAATATAATAAGATTAATAAGATAAGACCTAACACATATATCAATGTATGTTTTTTCCTTTTGCTTTTAGATTAAATATTCACCTCAGTACTTCAAGTGTAGTAAATAAACTGCAAGATGGCACGGCAGAATGGCTTGTTCAATGTCTTCTTTACTTTTGAATATAATGAAGTTTTAAACCTTCATTTCTTAGAAGTTCACATCCTTCTAATCTCACACATCTGCTATGGTAGCTGATTTTTTCTTTAAAATAATGTCCAATGCAATTGATACTGTTTTTAAGTGCTTTATAGGGTCTTTTACTTGTCTATGAAAATTAAAATCCTGAATATGATACACAATGCGTACGATCCATTTCTTCTTAGTATTCATTAGCTGTTTTTAAATTCTATTATGATTTTCTTCTAATTCTGGGATGGTGAATCTGAATGAAAGTACGTTAAATATAGTTGAAAATTAAATTAAACGAAGTTACTGCACGATTTCTTTTCATGGTTCAACTTTATTTTCATAATTTTCCAATTAATATTTAACGTTAAACTGTCCTAACAGAGGAAACTAAGGATCTAAGATCTATAGGTTTATGTAGTTTTTCTCTTCAAATGGAAGTATTATATCTATCAATTTATTAATAAAAAATACTCTACAGATTATTAAAATAAGGATAAAGCTGTCAGGTATTGTAATCTCAAAAGTAGTTAAAATTTGATTTTTGAATGTAACTAGTATTCCTAAGTATCTTCTGATAAAATATAAATTGAGCATTTAAAGCAAGCCATGTTTAATAAGCTAAAATATTCTAATTAAACTGAGATAAGTAAACGCAGTAATTTAAAATAATATACAGATACATACACCAACATAATATGTGATATTTAATAATTATCACGGGCTAAATTTGAATTATTGCCTTCCCCCCTCCCAGTTTTTATCCACCTTGTCATTGTCCTGACAAAAATACCTTTATGCAAGCAAATCCAACCCTGGTTTGCTGGTTACAAGAGGGGGGGGGGGGATCCACATTCACCTAGCCAGAATGCAGCCAAACCTCGTTAGTAAGTCACCTGTACAAGACATCGCACCTCATACTACATCATCTTTCAAAATTCCCAACCTTTTTAATACGTCTTTTCACATACGTATTGCGTGGCTATTATTTCAACCATTTCACTTAAGACGGTACTTTTAAGAGTGCGAAATACAAACTCGATCCCATTTCTTTGGTAAGGTTATCTACCAAAACCACTTAATTTTTGTTGAGCAGGACTCAGCATTTTTCCTTACGAAGATTGTTGCCTTATCCACAAATTTTAGGACTTCATATCGTTTCGACTTCCGTACGTTGACAAATTAAATATATCAGATTGAACAGTTAAATTATAAGTACTACGTACCCTATTATAATTTCCTTAATTTGTTATCCATTTTATTATTTTAAATTCTTATTCTACTAATCTATTTAAATTATATAATTTAAGTTAATTATAGGCACATTTCAAGGCCGTAGCCAGGATTTTTTTTCGGGGGGGGCACAATATGTACACTCATTATACCTATGTGCATACATATATCATTTATGTATGTGTGTATATAAAACTATCAAAATATTTTTTTTAATTTTAAGAACATTTTATTTCTTTAAACTTTTAAAGTTTTTTTTTTTTTTTATCTTTCTCTGATATCTTTTATTCACTGCCATTGTCAGAAATTGTACTGCATAAAAGAAAATTAACTAAGCCATCTCCTCCAACCTAACCCTGATTTCTATCGAATTTTTTTTTTTACTTTGAAACCTCCGAAAGTTGGACACTTGCGGGTTCCCTCAAAATTTGTCCATTTTACTTATGGAGATATTTCAGTGTAATGTAACTGGAACATTCGTTCTCCAGAAATTGTCTCAACTTATGTGAGTGTCCCACTTGGGAGGTTTCACTGTATCTGGGGCATAATCTGAGATTGAAATAGACTCACAATAAATAATTGGAGCCGGAAGAATTTTTGCAAGTGGCAGCAAAACCTGTTTAAAGGAAGGGGGTAGCAATTAGCTGGCTTGAAAATTAATCGGAATTGATATTAATTACAATGCCGTAGACATTTTTTTTTGGGGGGGGGGGGGTCATAATCAAAAAGAAACATAGCAAATCTGGTTACGTAATCTCGAAAAAGAAAATATTTTGATTATGAAAACTACCGATGATGTTACATTACTTCTTGGGACCGAAGCATATTTATTAATAACATTTTTTTTCATTTACGACAATATGCACGGATATTAGAGCAAATGAAGTTAATATCCCATCCCCTGTACTATTTTTGAGGTAAGTTTTCAGTCTTTTTAGAGCTGAATCGTTCAACCGCGGCGGTTGTTACAGGTTGAACGGCTAGAAGCAGAAGCAGGATATTGATATTTGGAAAAATATCACTGCTGCACTCCTTGAGTGCATCGAGTGCATATTTATAGGAAAATTATGTGGTTTAATGGCAATTGATTTCTTCCATTTAAGTACCAACAGGTTCCACTCTTCTTCTATTACATAAAAGTTTTTATGTTTTAAATCCTCCATATTATATCTAATTGCTGGTTCTATATCATAAAATGTCTTTTGCATGCAGTGCTATTGCATTAGTTTATGAAGAGCAACAATTTCATTTTTATGTGCTGTGAAGAGCTCTGTTAATGCTACTACTAATTCCCCCAAATCTATATAAATAAAATTAGACTTTTGTCTCTACATTTCTTGGAATTCAAAAATTTTGCGATTTCTATCCGTTTCAATCACCCGGGAATCCGATGCGACCCTCAAAAAAAAGTTTGTCTGTCTGTCATTCTGTCATTCTGTCATTCTGTCCGTGACGCTTTTTTTGTTTAAGCATCACGTAAAAACGACTGAAGCGAATGATATGAAATTTGGTGTCATGATAGGTGGTCACTCAACTTAAAACATAGGCATCGAATTTTTAAAATATCTTCATTAGATTTTCAGATTTTGCGAAAATTGTTTCAAACTGCGTAAATTTGTGTTCAAGCATCACGCAAAAACGACTGAAGCGAATGATATGAAATTGGGTGTCATGATGGGTGGTCACTTAACTTAAAACATAGGCGTCCAATTTTTAAAAAATCCTGATTGGATTTTGAGATTTTGCGAAAATCCTTTCAAACTACGTGAATTTGTGTTCAAGCATCACGTAAAAACGACTGAAGCGAATGATATGAAATTGGGTGTCATGATAGGTGGTCACTCAACTTAAAACATAGGCGTCGAATTAAAAAAGAATCATTTCAAACTGCGTAAATTTGTGTTCGCACATCAAGTAATAACTTCAAAGGTGAAAAAATGATATTTCGTGAAATGATAGGTGGTCACTCACCTTAAACTATAAGCATCTAATTAAAAAAAATCCATCAGATTTTGAGATTTTGTGAAAATCGTTTAAAACTGAGTGAAGCTTTGTTCCCGTATTACGTAATAACGACTAAAGCGAATGATATGAAATTTGGTCAAACGATAGATGGTTGCTCAACATAAACTATAGGAGTCCAATTTTTGAAACATTTTTATTAGATTTTGAGATTTTGTGAAAATTCTCTCAAAATACGTTTATATTTCTTCAAACATCACGTAATAACGACTAATACGAATGATACAAAATTGAGTGATAGGATAGGTAGTTGCTAATCTTAATTTATAGGCGTTGAATTTTAAAAATATTTTGCTCACATTTTGAGATTTTTCGAAAATTGTTTTAAAATGCTGAAAATTTGTTCCAGCATCACGAAATAAAGACTGCAGGGAATGAAACGAATTTGGGTGACATGGTAGGTTGTCACTCAACTTAAATTCTAGGCTTCAAATTTTTCAAAAATGTTGATTAAATTTTGAGATTTTGCGAAAATTATTTCAATATGCGTCAATATTTGTTCACGCATCACATAATTACGACTAAAGCGAATGAAATGATATTACTTAGTTACTCTCTAACCTGTAATATTTTAACAATACATGAAAATTACATCTTCGCTTTCTTTACTTTGGCAACATACTACATCCATTCTGTGTACTCCTACAATGCTGACGAAAGTTCTTGCTTTTTGGAAATTTTCATTCACTAACCCGTCGAGGACGGGTACTTCAGCTAGTCTTATAAATAAAAATGAAATTCTGTTTGTTTGTTTGTTTGTTTGTTCGTTTGTTTGTTTGTTTGTTTGTTTGTTTGTTTGTTTGTGGATTTGAGTTGTATACAAATCCACAAAAATGGACCTATCAGCCTGAAATTTTGCACAGATATGTAAAATAATATAGAATAAATCATAGTCCACTTTAAAACTTTGAAAGTCCACCCGTTCCCGGAATTTAAGAGATTTTTTATGTTCTCCACGCAAAAAGTTTTCCGTAATTGTATCCCCTGTAGTGAAAAAAGTGTGAAATAAGGATCGTGGTTGCCATGTGTGACGATTTTGCCGAATAAGATGTTTTAAATTCTCAAAGTAAAAATAAAAGAATAATAATGATTTTTTTTTGTTAGTTTATATTCGTAAGGTTATATATTTTTTAATTATAATATCGTGTGCATGGGAAATCGGAGCAGGAATGAAATGTTTTATACGCTAAACAATAAGAATTGAAGATTTCCGAGGCTAATATGTTAAAATTTTTTAGTTTGGCGAAAAAAAAAAATGGCTCAAATGCCCAGAAAGTGAGTTCTAGCGGTTTGCGCAGTTTCCTGCTTGGCGCAATTTACTGAGAGCTTAAGGAAACGGATTTTTGAAAACAAGTGCAAAGGTTTTATTAGAATACAGCATTAAATTTTAACGATCCGTGCGAAAATAATGCAGTTATTAAGGGATTTTAAGCGATCTATCTTCAGCATTCTCGCGATTTTGAGGAGGATTCTAACGCTTGGCGCTATTTATCGTAATTTAATCGTCTGCTATTTGGGTTATGAATACACCTGCGTATAAGTTTTTGAAATTTTCATTCAGTTGGAATTGTGCATTTTTCTGAGCAGTTTTCTGCATCTAATGTATTACATCCAGAAAAAAGGATGTTAGAAATATCAATTTTAATTTTGTTTAATCACACTCATGAATAATGATACACTTTCCAACTTAATGAAAGAAGGAACGAAAATAGGGAAGACCCATGGATTATAACTCTTTTTATATATAGCACTTTAGTGCGTATTTAAAAATCTGAAAGTGTGTCAGATTTTCTATGATTCTAGCGCTTGGCGCAATTTAATGAGAGGTTATTTTTAAAAACAAGCGTATAGGTTATCTTATAAATAAAAATGAAATTCTGTTTGTCAATTTGTTGATTTGGGTAGTATACAATTCCACAAAAATGGACCTGTCAGCCTGAAATTTTACACAGATATGTAAAATAATATAGAATAAATGATAGTCCACTTTAAACTTTGAAACTCCACTTAAAAACATTTTCCTCCTGAATGGTTCTCTTAATTTCCGTTCCCGGAATTTAAGAGATTTTTTATGTTCTCCACGCTGAAAGCTTTACGTAATATTAACCCCTGTAGTGAAAAAAGTGTGTGAAATAAGCATCTTGGTTGCCATGTGTGGCGATTTTGCCGAATAAAATGTTTTAAATTCTTAAAGTAAAAATAAAAGAATAATAATGATCTTTTTAGTTTATTTTTTTAGGTTATTTTTTAAATTATAATATCGTGTGCGCATAAGAAATGAGAGCAGGAATGAAATGTTTTATACGCAAAACAATGAGGATCGAAGATATCCGAGACTAATATGTAATTTTTTTTAGTTTGGCGAAAAAAAATTGGCTGATAGGCCTATTTTTAGAGAGTGAGTTCTAGCGGTTTGCACAGTTTTAGGCTTTTGGGCGCAATTTACTGAGAGCTTAAGGGAATAGCATTTTTGAAAACAAGTGTATAGGTTTTTCTTAGAATACAGCATTAAATTTTAACTATCCGTGCAGAAATAATGCAGTTATTAGGGTATTTCAAGCGATGTAGCTTCAGAATTCTCGCCAATTGAGTACATTGATTTAACTTGGGGGAAATCCGTCAAATTTCAGAAAATTGAAATCTTCACATTTAGTACATCGAGGTAACGATGAATAAAACATGTTATAGTTGATAATTTAAAAATGCGGCTGTATTAAGGGATTCCACTTTTCAAATAAATGCCTGGCGGTCGAACCATTTCCCATTTTGATTGCTGCTAAGTCAATGCTTCGAATGATTCCCTGAAAAAACTCTTGCAAAATGGCGTATGCTGGCACTGGTACTTAGATTTGAAACTGGATTTTACTTGAGACTGGTATATACGTATAATAAGACTGGTTATAGAAAAAAATGAATGTTGGTATGTGTGTAGGAGGTTGAAAAACTCCAGCACCGTTTTACCGATCACCATGAAATTTGGTTCACCTAAGTCTTTTATCATGGAGAAGGTTTTTATGCTCTCCGTTTTCCTCTAACTTTTCACTAGGTGGCGCAGCAGAACGTCGAATTCTGTTCCGTTTAGCCGTTTGCTATGCGAATATCGTCCAACCAATTTCGATGAAATTTGGTACACGCGAATATTAGAACACGGAGAATATTTTTCACTATCCATTTGCTGTAACTTACCGCTAAATAGCACTGCAACGCATCAACTTCTATACCGTTCGACCGATCGGCATAAAATTTTTTATACATACACATTTGAGAACGAAGAATATATTCTAACTGCGTTACTTTTGATGTTACTCACCACTAGATGGCACTGCAATGCATTATTATTTTAACTCGCCACTAGATGACGCTGCAGCAGGCCAAATTTTTGACCATTCAAACGGTGGCTATGAAAATCAGTATACATAGCTATTTGAACAATGAGAATATTTTGGCGTTATCCATTTTGCTATAACTCGCCACATGACGGCGCTGTATCAAATCATTACTTTAATTAACCACTAGATGGCCCTTCAGTGTATCACTTCTTGACTGTGCGAATGATCGCTATGAAAATAGGTATACATAGATATTTGAACACGGGGAAGAGTTTGGCACGATCCATTTTCCTATAACTTGACACTAGATGTCGCGTCAACACATGAACTTCAAGACTATTCAGCCGATCGTCATGAAAATTCGTATACATCGATATCTGAATGCGAAGAATATTTTTGCCGTATCCGTTTTGCTAAAACTCGCCACTACATTGTGCTACGCCGCATCGCCTTCTGCACCGTAAAAACGATTGCCTTGAAATTCAGTATGCATGATTATTGAACATAATATAACGCGATATCCATTTTGCTATATCTCTTTATTACAATAAATAGTAATCACAACAAATATTAATATCAAAAAGTCCATTCATTCCCGTGCGAAGAATGGGTACTTCAGCTAGTATAGAATAAAAACTGATTGTCTGTAATATTCCTCAGGAGAGCTCCTTGGATAGTTTTCTCGATGTCTCCGAAAACAAACTCGACGGGGTAAATCTGATATAATTCCGAAGCTACCAGTCAATGTATTTTCTTTTGAAAATAAATTCCTAAATTCTTCTTCAGTATTCTTTCTCGTACTTGAAATTTTTTCTATCACTAAATCTACTCTTTCAAGTGCAGTATGGAGATCCACCTGCTTGTCTGCAAATATTCGGACCGTGAGTGAGTTATATCTAATATTTTTTCGGAAATTATTAATCCAATGAAAAAATCATAGGAGCAAATATTAATCGCAGAAGCTCTTGCAATATCATTAGCATTTCCGTAGTTATCTATAATATTTTCTAGGGCTTGACTTCTTTGAAGAATAGTATCAGCAAAAAGAGTAACAGCTTCGTGTCTTTCGAGCCATCGAGTCTCACAATATCTTTTTAGAGTTGACATTTTAGATTTATTACTTCCTTTTAATTCCTCTCAAAATATGAGCACGATTGGCAGAAAAACGGAAAATGTGCATGTTTCTGATATCGTCCCTAAAACGTTTCTTATAAATTTTCACCTTAGGGGAACCAGCCAGAGAAAGATTCAAACAGTGAGAAACGTAATGGGTGTATACTGCTTTTGGGTATTCCTTTTGAATGAGTGCTTGAACTCCTTTAAACTGTCCTTTCATGTTGCAAACACCGACATACCCTTGACCACTAAGTAAAGAGATATCTAAACCAATTTCAGGAATACTAGATTTTGTTATCTCAGCTAAACTGTTTCCGGTTAAATTAAAAACTGGGACAAACTTTAAAAAACCTTCTCGCATTTTATATTCTTCAGTGTCAATACATTGAATGCACAAAGAAAATTGTTCTGTCTTATGTCTAGTTCCATCGGTTAATACGGGAAAATATTTCGCTTTTAAATTTCTACTTATTATTTGTGATTTTATGTCTTCACTCATTAAACTAATTAAGTCATTCTGGACAGTAGGACTTGTATATAAGGCATTATTTTCCCGATGATAAAACATTTTCACCAAGCATATTGTCTCCGCATTTTATTCTGAACCGAAATCAGACCGAATCAGAGTTCTAAAATTCCCATCATTATGTTTAAGCTCCTCCAGACATATTCGTCCATGATCAGCTGTTCCTCTTAAGGCAATTTAAAAGAAAAAAGATAAATTTTGGGGAGGGGGGCTCGGGCCCGTTGGGCTCCTCCCCTACCTACGGCCTTGGCACACTTATTATATGAACTTTCAGAATTTCGATATGCATCTATACTATTAAAATCTGTGCGCGTCTGTCTGTGTGTGTGTGTGTGTGTGTAGCATCATCTCCTCCTAAACGGCTGGGAGTTGAGTTTCGAATGAGGTATCCACGAATTCGGAAAATTTCGAGAGAAAACCTCCGCTAATTTAAATTTCGAAATTCGAATTAGTTTAGGAGATATTGATAAAAACACCCATCTAAAACGTTAATTTTTGCTCTCCGCAATTCCGTGATTGTAACCCCTGTAGTCAAAAAAGTGAGAAATAAGCAAGTGAGAAATAAGCGAGGTTGCCATGTTTGGCTATTTTATTAAATTATTTAGACTCCTGCAGTAAAAATAAAAGAATAATGATTTTTTTTTCTGTTTAGATTATTTACAAAGTTATTTTTTAATTAAAATATTGCGTTCATGTGAAATCAGAGCTGGAATTCAATGTTTTTTTATGTGTAAAAGAATAAGGGATTTAGAGATTTCCGAGACTAATATGTATATTTTTTAGTTTGGCCGAAAAAAAAAATGGCTCATTTGGCGATTTTGAGAAAGTAGTAGGTTCTACCGATTTGTACAGTTTTGGGCTTGGCGCAAATTACTGAGAGCGTAACGAAATAGTATTTTTAATAACAAGTATAAGTTTTACGGCGCTATACTTCGATTTTTCATATAGAAATAATGTAGTTATTAAGGCGATTTTAAACTATTTATAGAATTTTCACGAAATTAAGTAAACTGATTTAAGTTAGAGGAATTCCGCCAAATTTCAGAAAATTGAAATTCTCGCATTTTGTACATGGTAGTTAACGGTGATTAAAACCTGTTATAGTTAATAATAATTTAAATAACTGCTACTTATCAATAATATGCCTGCATTAAATTTTGGCGATGAAACCATATAAATGATAGATAACTATTTCACATTTTGATTGCTGTTAAATCAATGCTTCGAATGATTCCCTGAAAACAAAACAAAAAAAAAATCTTGCAAAATGGTGTATGTTGGCATTTGGCGATCGAAGTACTGTGTAATAAATAATTGATTCTTATTTGTTAAAGCAGCGCTACGGAAGTTTCATTTACTAAAAGCTGTTAGAAAGGCGTAATTAATACTGTCTAATATATGTTTTGTTTTACGAATTGAAATGTATGTTGATTCCTACTTTAGTACATTTCTTAGCAAAGTTGGCGAAAAATATTCAAATGTAGTGCAGCTCTGTACTTATTTATAATTCCATTCCACAATTGAGATGAGCCGATGTCACTAGCGTATGCATAGATATTTTTTTTAAATTCCGCCAAACAAAGTTATTGGCCATCCACTGGCGGCGTTAATTTCGCCAGTATGGCAGTTCTAGCAAAGTAAACATGAATAACTCATTTCATGTTCTATTTTTAACATTGCTATAATTTCCGTAGCAACGGAATCCATTGTTGCCACTTAAGTTGTTAAATTTGACAATTAAGTGAAACCACTCATTTCTACAGCTTTTAAGACTCGAAAAAGTGAAAGCGCATCAAACGTGAAATAAATAGAACTAACTGTAACAGAGTTGCACTTTAAAAATAATCGAAGTTTTCATGCAATTCTACATATCTTTAATTTTATTTCCTTCGCGTGTGGATGTCATTTTTTGCGTCATTTTTGCTGTTTTGATGGCAGATTATCCGGAGCAGCACATAACCTCTAATGTATTTGCTCCTCCGGACATAAGCAAGAGTGTATGTCCGGCGCGTATTTGTGTAACCCCATTGTGTTAATCAGAATTTTCTGGTGTCACATTTTTTAGACCATTTTTTTACCGCGGAGATTCCGATCCTGAAGTATATTGATTAAGCAAGAGTAGCCAGAAATTTTTCATGGGAATGTTACGACTACTGCAACTCACATATATGTACACGTGTGTGCTATAAGGGAGTGAAGAATATGCATTTGTATGGCAAAAAACTCCGCTTGGGGGGGTTGTGACCCCCTATCCCCTCCTTGGCTACGCCACTGTACGCAAGCATAAGTTGTCACGTCATGAAAAACCGTCATAGATGGCAAACTCCGAAGTTGTTCTGAGGGTTATACAAAATTAAAAATTTTTCTTTTAGTAAATTTTACTTTTGATACAGTTCGGATATTTGGTTTTAATACATTTCGGCCACCAAGGTGAGATGAAATATTACTAAATACGGCAACCCAGAATTTTCTTAACTATTGAATTTGACACTATGCAACTACAGTAGATTCCCTAACACGGTAGATACGCTCCGTGTTATACGAATCCGTGTTGTACGGATCCTGCGCTTTACTCCACCGGGATTGCGAACTGCGCGGTATAATCGCGGCAAAACTTATTCGCGCTCCGTAAAAATGCAATGATGTTTGGTGTTGCCATTCAAAAGGAATGTTAATTACAGGAGCTAAGGCGTCATAATATCAGAACATATGTCTCATTTCACTGTGCTGTACGAGTCTCTTTTAACGTGTTACACGAAAACGATCGTAATGTTCTCGTCATGTTCTAAGAATTCGTGTTGTAGATCCATGTTATAAAGGGGTCAACTGTGATCTGTAAAAAATGAAAAATGAAATTAGTTATTTATTTACTGCGAATTGACAGTGAGATAAACGTCACTTTTATGTAACAAGTGTGATACTGCATTAAGAGTTCAATAAGGGTAATAAGTTTTTTCTCAGAAGTTACATCACGAACGTTTTCATTTACAAAAGCGACATGATTTTCACCGGAGCAGGGTACATTTTTGGCTTTTAAACGTAAATGATGCATCCATTGTTTCATGTAGGCTTCTTAATTTAGGTAAAATTTAATAAAGTAGTGTGTAACATAACTGCCCTAATGCATTCTCCACGCTTTGAAAAATGCAAGATAAAATTATTGTCAACATCATGTAATGTTATTTATGTGGTATATACTATATATTAATGTTATAAATTAAACCTCACAAAGAGAATTATATGATGTAGAAATCGGGCATTTTTCGAAAGAGAAAAGTTTTGTCTGCATACCAGAAAGTTCTTTCTTTCTTGATCGCCAGTCACATTGACGTAGTTTTTGTGTCATGTTGCAATCGTCTAAAATTTTCACTCATGGCGTTAACTTTTAGTCACGATTCAAGTATTTTTTCACGTTTTGAGATTCCGAATTACTGGGTTTAATTCGAATTATATATGTTTAAGGAAAATATGCGTTTCCCACCGTGCGGAGAACGGGTACACAGCTAGTTTAATATAAACTCCGCTTCAGAAGGCACTCTTAGTAAGTCATTTAAAAGTGGCTTCGCCTCGAAAGTGATGTACTAACGAGATTTGACTGTATTATGATCACATAATACCCAAAATTTAATTATGAACACCTTTGGCTCCCTTTCTATATATTTTTATAAGTATGTATGTTCTTATCATTCTTTTATTATATGAATTAAACATTATACAACAAATTAAAAATTTTATCAATGTATTGCTCGCTTCATTGATTGGTGGTCAACTAAATAACAAAGCAAAAATGTTGTTTTGGTTTGTTGCAGTATTATTTTGTTCTATTCTCATATTTATTGAGGCATGCTATAGGCGTGGGCACATCCACGGAGGTGGCTAAAGGATCTGAAGCCTCCCCCTCCTAACGATAAAAATTAGAGTGAAATTTTTTTTAATCGAGAAATGTTACTGAATCATTGAATTAAATTATTTTAAAAATTGTCTTAAATTATTTCTAAAAAGTTTTCAATAAAATATATTGGGTGTTAAATAATTTTTCTCGGTTAATACCACATACAGTTGAACTCGATTTTAACGTCATTGAAGGAAACAGACCATTTAGGACGCTATAAGCGGGTGATGTTGTAAGTGAGCTTTTGCATTTTAGGCGAGTGATTCGACGTACAGAATATCTTAATCATCATAAAACGTTATCCTTAATGTAACAGAGTTCAACTGAATTTGTGCATCTCTATCCTCCCGCTGCAATATCATAGATGCGCTTCTAATGTTGGGGGCCGGTGTGGTCGAATCGCCCGGGTCATTTCAGCAATCCAGTCCGGCCCTGCAAGTGCTCCACATCCATGTAATTTTTTCCTGTGGGTGCTTGAGCCTTGGAGCACCCAAGTGTTCGGCGCCACTCGCCTGCAAAGGGTTACTGACTTTTATTCTAACTAGAAAATATAGCTGACTTCAAAAGCATGTACTTAAAATGTGACATGACTTAAAATGTAAAAAAAAATCATAAATTTAAAAAGTAATAGAAAACAACCAATCAAAAACAACATATTTTTCTAAGTGAACAATAATATACTTTTACCTATGGTCATAAAAAAATTAAGAGCCTTTTATGAATACCAGCAGTAAAAGATGGTACTACATTAAAGGTGAATTTATTTTTATATTTTAATTAATTAATTAATTATTATTTTGTAATGAAAGTTTTCTTTTAGGCTAAAATTGCTCTCTTTAAAGATAAAGCTATAAAATTTAAATCTAAAAAGTGTTATACTATAAAAAAATCTTAATGAAACCCAAAAAATCTTCTATACTATTAAAATCTGTGCGCGTCTGTCTGTCTGTAGCATCATCTCCTCCGAAACGACAGGGAGTTGAGTTTCGAACAAGGTATCCACGGATTCGGAATATTCCGAGGAAGGTCTTCCGCTAATTTAAATTTCGAAATTCGAATTAGTTTAGGAGATATCGATAAAAAACCCGTCCAAAACGCAAATTTTTGCTCTCCGCAATTCTGCGATTGTAACCCCTGTTCTGAAAAAGTGAGGAATAAGCATCGTGGTTGCCATTTTTGGCGAATTTATTAAATGATTTAGACTCTTGAATTAAAAATAAAAGAATAATCATTTTTTTCTGTTTAAAATATTTGCTAGGTTAATTTTTTAATTAAAATATCGTGTGGGTGGGAAATCAGAGGAGGAATGCAATATTTTTTTTTATACGTAAAAGTATGTGGACTTGGAGATATCCGAGACTAATATGATATGTCGATTTTGAGAAAGTATTTGTAGCGGTTTGCGCAGTTTTAGGCTTTGCGCAATTTGCTGAGAGCGTAACGAAATAGTGTTTTTAAAAACAAGTGTAGATTTTATTAGAATATGGCGTTAAACTTTAACTTTCCGTGCAGAAATAACGCAGTTATTAAGGCGATTTTAAATGATCTATGTACAGAATTTACACCAAATTAGGTAAATTCATTTAAATTAGGGGAATTCCGCCAAATTTCAGAACACTGAAATTCTCGGATTTTGTGCATCGTAGTTAAAGATGGATAAAATACGTTATACAGTTAATAATTTAAATAACTGCTACTTTTCAATTAGATGCCTGCATTTATATTTGAAGATCGAACCATATAAATTACAGATAACTATTTACCGTTTTGGTTGCTATTAAACCAATTCTTCAAATCATTCCTTGAAACAAATTGGCAAAATGGTGTATGTTGGTACTTTGGCGATCGAAGTACTATACGTGTAATAATGGTGTATGTTGGTACTTTGGCGATCGAACGTGTAATAAATAATTGATTCGTATTTGTTAAAGCAGCTCTATTGGAATTTCTTTTACTGAAAACTGTTTGAATGAAATACTTAATACCGTGTAATACATATTTTGTTTTACAAATTAAAATGTATGCGGATTCCTACTTTAGTGCCATTCTTAGCAATTTTGCGACAAATGTTCAAATTTAGTGTAATTCTGTATTTACAAATTAAAATGTATGCGTATTCTTATTTTAGTACCGTTCTTAACAAATTTGGCCACAAATATTGAAATGTAGTGTAATTCTGAATTTGATAGCGTGTGCTTTTGCGTTTGTCTTGCTAATTCTATGCCACGATTGTGATGAGCCGATTTTACGACCGTATGCCTAGATAATTTTTTTAACCCTACCAAACAGGGTAAATAAAATAGGAATTCTGTATAAATATGAATAGTTTTGAAGATGAATAAGAATGTTTTTTTAAGCAGAGAAATGTTAGAAGTTAAGATATGGGTCAAATTAAGATATGGGTCTTTAGCATAGTATTCAGCATTTTTTAGACACTCCCAAAACGCCTTTAGTTAAAAAAAACAACAAACAAAATTGCAGGTTCTAGTAATTGACGTGGTGACTTATTTGTTTTATTTAATTAAACATAAATAACTAATTCATTTAATATTCTATTTTTTACACTGCTACAGTTTCAGTAATAACTGAATCCACTGTTGCTACTTAAGTTCCTAAATTTAACAATTAAATGAAAGAAATAAGTCACCACGCCAATTACTCGAACCTGCAATTTTTTTTTAACTAAAGGCGTTTTGGGGGTGTCTAAAAAATGCTGAGTACTAAAGACCCATATCTTGATTCCGATTAGTTTACTAGAAAGTAGAATAATCAGTATAAACTGAAGCTTTAGGTATTTCGAAGGTGAAAAGTTTCATCTGCATACCGTAAAGTTCTCTTTTTTTATCGCCAGTGACACAAACGTGGATTTTGTGTCTTCAAGTTGCAATCATTCAGATTTGCACTCATAACGTAAACGTTTCGTTGCGATTCAAATAAATTTTCATTTTTTGAGATTCCGCATCACTAGGTTTGATTCCATTTATAAGTGTAAGCAAAATGCTCTCTTCCAACAGTGCGGAGAACGGGTACGCAGCTAGTATCCAATAAAACTCAAAAATGCCCAATAAAACCCACCTGAGTTGGGTTTTTTAAAAACCCTGCGAATGCCCCGTACGAAAAGCGAGCATAGTGAGTTTAGGTGCCTTGGTCCCTAGTTGTGAAAATAAATCTACTTATATAATATGCTAACGTATGTGGTACCAAAATCGACTGTATTTCTATGCCGCGAATGGCAACAACTAGATGTAAACAAGTAGCGTAATAAAAATAACACGTGCAAAAATCCCAAATTAACAGTTCAATGACGTCAAATGAAGCAAGCATATTTGTTACTGAATACGTATGTCACGCAGTAGCTAGATTACAAAATAACAATGCGTTCGTGAAAGTGCAAGATCTTTCGGATCTTTACAGTTTGAAAATATCGAATTTACAATATTTGGCGCGTTTATCGAACACCTAAAATAAAATGTCGCCATTCAGGGACTAAAGCAAGCACATTTTAGCCATTTCCTGTTTTGTGCCATTGTTATTATTGTAACCAAGGATACGTATTCATAGCTGCCAACTCTCCCGGATTTTTCGGGAAATTTTTCACCACTAATTTTTATTTAACAATTCATTATTAAAATAAGTCCGACATTTTAATCTAAAACAGAGCTGTTTAAAAATTGTGGTGGGAAATCTCTCCAAAAATCCGGGAGAGTTGGCAGCTATGCGTATTAAATAACGCAACCGTATTCTAAAACACCAGGTTGCTAACTTTGGCACATTAATCCCTCAGCTTCTGTAATTAAGAAGTAGTATTTCTGTAGGTATTTGTATAACACGTTATCACCCAATACAGTACTTTTATAATAATTTTATGAATTGAAATGTCACAAATTATATCTTCTTATATATTTTGTAATGTTAGTACTTGGCACCAACAACATAGCCACCATCGGCTTTTATGATTTCCCCCAAAATTTGTAACAACCTAAATAAACTTGCTACAAATATTGTTAAAACAAAGAAACATGATTTTCGTTGAAGTGAGCCTAATGATTTGGCGAACACTGCACTGAGTATATAGAAAAGTAAGATATGGGGTGGCTAGTTTAAAATAATTGAGCTCAAGATTTATCTGATGTAATATATAAAGATGTTTATTGAATTTTCCATTCTCAAATAAATCTTTCTTACATACGTTTCGTGAATAAAATTTTTGTCTTAGATCGATAAAAATGTGTCAATGTTTCTCCCCAAGAAAATTATTTTTTAATTCTCCTGCATATGTCAGATCTCGACTGAATATTAATACGGGTCATTAAGATTTTTCTCATATATTATGTTGTTTTGGCACACCTAGGGCCACTTGTTTATGTGGAAACGCACATGAATGTCCCTAAAACTGCCATTGACAGTAATGTGTTGGAAATTTGAGTGTTCCTGTAGCAGAACTATAAATAATAAAGACACTATTTTTGATAGAGAAATTCATTTTGTAACCCTTATCAACATATATCACTTCTGAGTCGTTCGAAATAGCCTAATACTTCTAAAATACGCTTTAACGAATTTCTGCATATAGAACGCAATGTATTTAGAATCTTTTGGGCGGCCCTGTAGATAAACCGTCCAGACGATTGGGATACTATAGGATACTACCTTCAGGAACGGCTTACCTATTTGGTTTAAAGCCTGTTTTAGTTGCTGAAGTGTCCTACTGTCCTGCTGAACCCTAGCTCCAGGCTCAGGTCCAGCAAAGCAGTTAGTTTACAATGGTTTACAATTGCTCACAATATTGTTCTTACAAGGAGAGGCTCAGACGTTGGGATCACCTATTTTGATGAAATGTTGATGAGTTATAGGGCACCCATAGTATAGTAAAATACCAAAGAACTAGCCGCCAACTCTTCCTTATTTTCGAGAAAATTCCATTTAAACATTTGATGCACTGTTATATACCAATTATTTGAGAAGTCGTTTGCGTTCTCCATGGCGCCTAGGGATGGACACGAGACGACATTTTGCGAGACGAGACAGAGATTTACAGCTTTTTTGCGAGACGAGATAAACATTTTTAACATTATGATATAGGGATTTTTGCGAGACGAGACAAAGCTTTTCGGCTATTTTGCAAGACGCGAGACGCCAATTTTTCGTCTCGCGTCCATCCCTATTGGCGCCGTAGTACCGCATTTGGCAAGAGGTCTCTGGTTCGTATCCCACTGATTCCGCTCTGTTTTTTCATATTTTTTTCCTCCCTTAAAAATTCACAAAATGTTTTAAAATGATACACGCATTAGAAAATCGACATATTTTATTGAATAACTGGAAGTGAGAAATATTATTTATCAATAACAAATTGTTCGGTACTTTTACAGACATATAATCAATGAAAAGTTATTCGGTACATTTTAGCGCGCAATGGTCTGGGCGCTAAACTCCGTTCCCATAAGAACACGGCAAGTAAAGCAGCATCCGGCTTGGAAAGTGCTTGGGAGGGTCAACTTCCCCTCGGTTCGACTGCTGTGGGACCGTGTACGCTAATGGGAGCTGGTGCACGTAAAATCCGTCGTGGCTCCAATGTCCTCCAAATTGTTAAACGATACCTCTGGGGATGCCGATTTCAGGGGTTGGTCTCTCCTCTGAAACTAGTTCAAAATTAGGGGACCCCGAGCTGAGTCGGACTTCCTCCAACTGGGACTCATTAAAATGGAAGCCGCCCCTTCCGCCCATCGCCTGCCTATATGGGGGATCTGGCACCGCCACGCGGTTGCCAAAGGGCATTAGCAACAACACAGACGTGTAATTGAGTAATAGGGATATTTGTCCCAAAACCTTGCGAAACAAATTGTTTTGACATCTGCTACAACATATGAAAGAAAAATTTTGCATCCACATCGTCTTTTCATTTCTGTTTGTGGGAAGAAAATTTCATTTACATTTAGAAATATCTGCCTTTCATCAGACAATTTTGCTGCAGGCCATGCATGTTTTAAGGTTTCAGAAAAGAATGCGTGAACGAGGTGATTGCAGAAAATACATGACTTATGAATTTTTATTGCATCTTCTCAGGTTACTAATTCCCATTTATTTTGAATAAAGTATGGAGAATTTTGTATTTTATTTTA
This sequence comes from Cheiracanthium punctorium, assembly GCA_038373885.1. NCBI lineage: Eukaryota > Metazoa > Arthropoda > Arachnida > Araneae > Cheiracanthiidae > Cheiracanthium > Cheiracanthium punctorium. The sequence goes on along the minus strand of JAWZYV010019768.1, from coordinate 990 downwards.
TTTTTTATTTATTTATTATTATTTTTTTTTTTTGGGGGGGGGGGTAGTAAAACTGATCATCACATGGTTGACAAAGTGGTGTACATTTAAGTGGGATTACTTCTAGGGGACAAGTTGAAATACTTTCATCGTCATAAAAATATTTTGTCATAAATTTCTGGATTTGTTTGACATTTCCTAAAACTTCTCGTTCCCTACATATGGTTTCAAAATTCGGTCAAGGAATGAAGCATAGTGGTTACTTGTTGAAAGTGCCCCGGACTTTGAACAAGTTACATTAAAATTGGAATATTCTTTTATTAAATTCTCTAGTTTTTTCAACTCGGAAGCCAAAAGCTCCTGGTATTTTATTATTATTATTTTTTTCGTTATCTACTACTCCGAAGCTTGACGAATGTAAAATTCTATGCATTCTGCATCAAATCATAAATGTTTTAAACATATAAAAAGGTTTAACTTATCGTTTATACCGAATATTGAATTTATAACTGTAATTACATGTGTGTAACACGTTTTAGCTGAATGAGAAACTTTAAACAATAATTGCATCATTCAAAATGAAGTAAGAAGCAAATCTATTTTTATCATTCTTCCCTGATCCTAAAAGTATTAGTAAATTATCAAATATATATACACAAGAAAGAACTTTATATCTCCAGTTTTACAAAGTAAGTCACAATAAACTTTTACATAATCATTTTAAACTGTTTTATGAATTTTTAAGGGAGGAAAAAAAGAGATAAAATAGAGCGGAATACAAACCAGAGACCTCTTGATCTCTGGCCGAATGCGGAACCACGGCGCCACGGAGAACCCATACGACTTCTCAAATAATTAGTATATAACAGTTCATCAAATGCTTAAATGGAATTTTCTCGAAAATAAGGAAGAGTTGGCGGCTAGTTCTTTGGCATTTTACTACACTATGGGTGCCCTATAACTCATCAACATTTCATCAAAATCGGTGATCCCAACGTCTGAGCCTCTCCT
>JAWZYV010019767.1:0-24914 GCA_038373885.1 Cheiracanthium punctorium | reverse complement strand
ATGTGTTATTTATAAATCATTTTAATCTGAAATCGTTTAACTTGGGTAGTTTATTATTCTAGTAAATAAGCGTGCGTTGTAATACTAGTTAGACATTCTTATCTGTTTAAATCTTTCAGTTGAAAATGTCATTTATCATTTATTATAAATGCAACTAAATGTGTGATATTGGTTTCAGTGCAGAAGTACTGTAAAATATGTTATTAATTTTTGCACATGTTTATGTAGAAACTTAAATTGAAGTTAATATTTTGTATAAGCGTTCATCATACTCAAATTCAAAGTTCCATTTAGATAATGGCTATAATAAAAAGTAATTAATTCAGAGATCGTTTGTTTTTAGTTTACTACAGTGTTTAGCGCAACTTGTGAAAAGGGATCTTGAAATTTTTCAAGTCCTAGAGCTGTTAGTTTATCTTAATTTGTATTCAAAGTCCGTGGAGCAGGTTTTTTTTTTCTTTTTTTAAAGCTATAACCCTAATATACAGCAATGCAGGGACGAAAACATTTGTTTTCAATCGCCAGTTAATAATAACTTTAAAAAAAAGGTGTTGGAATATTAGTGGTATTTCCTAGTATGGTTTTCTAAAATTTATAATTTTTCTTTGGAGAAGAAAAAGTATATGGAACTAACACTGAAAATTATAAATCATTTTCATTTCGAATGGTAAAATTTTCGATAAATAAACTCATTTGAACTAACCAAAATAAAAACAGTTAACAAACGTGTTTTATCATACACTGTTACGTTATTCTTAATCCTTTTGATATATTATCTCCCCTTTAAGTTCGTACTACAATTTATGGAACACCCTTTATTTTGTAATTCATTCTAAATGTTTCTCGTTAAATTAATTTACATTATTTTTCATGTAAATACCAAGGACTTGCAGTGCACAGGTTGTACTTATAATTATAGCAAACATTCTTCTGATACCTACGCCTTACAAAAGATTAAAAATTAAATAGTATATCAGTACTTAAATTTTGTATACGTGAATTGTAAATATCAAATATTTTAAATTCTATTTCAGCTCCTCGTCATATATTTTGTTAATATATTAACCGAACAATATTTAATAAATGAAAATTTAATAACTACTAGTTAAATTTATTTTAAAAGTAATAATGGTTGTAACTGCTTTGAAAATGTGAAACTTAAACATTCAGTATAAAGAAATGCATAAAAATGTCTGTATCATTTGTGTATTCGTTTACTTTAATGTATACTAAAAGTCAGCTTAATTTTTTCATGTATATTAAAATTCAAGCTAAAATAATGAATCATGAGAGTGAGCACTACTTTGTTTTTCCTTCAAATTACATGCATCTATTTACTTTAATGTCCGCGTGTATCATAGTAAAGAAACTGTTAATGAGTTCGTACTTGAATTAGTAACACAATCACTACTTAAAACTACATTTAATAACGTTTCAAAGCATCGGAAAGCTTAAAAATTGCTTGATGTATACGGGAAGACGCGAGCATCCGTAGGCCTCTTTGGATGACTCATCGAAATACACGCGCAGGCCCGTTACTAATAGATTTTTATTTTTTTGAAAGGGCCATCTACATATTTATGTTTAACATTTAAATTATAATTACAATAATCTTTTGACACAACAATTTGTCATTACAATCTGTCGACACAATAGGTGTTTTGAGCCTCGCAGTATGTGTTGTATTGTGTTATAGCAAAGGCACCAAGGGCTATCTGACAAGCAGGGCCGGCCAGAGGGCTGTGCGGGGCCTCTTTTCTGTCATGTCTTATGTAAGTTACTACTAGCACTGCTAGTACATGGTAGTCTTATTTCTCGGCTTTTTTCGGGATATATCGCTACGATCCACCAAGCTCGGTCTAATGTGATAGCAAAAAATGGCCCAGGAGCGAGGCCTCTTTAAGCGCGGGGCCTTAGGCGATCGCCTACAGTCGGCACCCCCCTTAGACCGGCCCTGTGTCAAGGATTGGGGTGCCTTGGTCGGGGTTCGATGGAGGGTGTGTTGGTCAAACGCGTTCCACGTTACATAGTTAGCGAATGCAGCATTAAGGTGAATGGTAAAATCTAACATACTATCCTGAAAATTCGATTCTGGCGCCTTTTCCAAGAAAAATATTTGGCTGTCAAAATAATGCGGCGACTCAATATGTAGGCTTACCGTTACACTTTGCACCTTTCCCATAAGGGAAGTACGCTTAGGATTGTTGACGGCACTCATCTTGGATTCACTATGCTCCATGTTAACGAAGAGTATTTTTTCCCTCCGCAATAATACATTTACGATTATTTTCATAAAAAAGTACAAGATTGTTCAGCAGGCAATTTTCTAAATAGGAATCTTTCCATTTTGTGTACAATCTTCAGGGGTTGCTCTGGCTCTTTTTAACATTTCACCAATTCATTCGTCAAATTAGATTTTTCCGGACATCATGGGCTCTATTCTGCCACGTACGTTTAAGCGAACGTTCGGATGTGTGACATCATATTGACGTCATTCGTAACCATCTACCGTATGTTGGTATTCTGCAAGGTACGGTAGAGCTTTAGGTGCGGATTCTAACTTCCGTATGTTTACATTCTAGCATACGTTTCAACCCGCCAAGAAAATCGTGGCGTTAGAGAATCCGTACGCTGAAAATGCCTCAAATCAAAAGGGCGGCAGCTGCTTTGCAGATGTTATTTTATCAGCGTGATAGAAAGAGCGCCGAAGAGGCATGAAGGGATAGAGATATTATATTAATAGGATGAAAAAATATTTTAACATAGGAAGAGGGAAATTTTACAAGATAACAACTCATTAATTTTTACTTCAAAGGTATTGAAAAATTGCTATTCGGTGTTAAAATGAGCTAAATTTTTAGAAATACGAAGTGAAATATAGCTGCTGCTATTGTAAAAATTAAGTAGGCGCGTCTTTAAATATGATGGCTCCTTACGCATACTTAAATTAAAGTGTACGTCAGGCCAGTAGCCAGCGAGGGATAAAATTACGGGCAGTTCCCTCCCAGAAAACAATCCCCCCCCGTAAATTAAACGCTTATCCCGAATTCGAAAAATTGACAGAACAAGTGATTTTAATAAATGAAAGAATCAGTTTGAAAAAATTAAACATTTTAAAATCTATGTTTTACCATTACTGAAGTACATACGACAGATTGTGCATTTTCAGCATACTTTTAAAAACTCAAGCCGCCCGTTTGAAAGCCCAGAGGATTTTTCTCAGTGCACGTATTCGAGGGGGGGGCGAGGCGGGCCTGCGGCACTCAGAAAATGTAAATATAATTATAAAAATCAGCTATTTTAAAACATTTATAATTAACTATTCTAAAACAAAAATTAAAATCCCTCACCCCCTCTCCCGAAGTATAAACCTATATGCGCCGCTGATTTTGAGTGAACGGTTTGCCAACATACCAATCTTCTAGATTGCTTTTACAGTACATCATATTTGTATTATTTCTAGTGTTAAAAAAATACTACAAATTAAATATTGAGTGCTTAATACATTTTGTCATGTGAAATATAAAATTTGCTGAAGAGTGTTTATTACTTTTGGTTTGTCTGTCTGTCCGTCAGTGCTCTAACTGATGTAAATACAGAGGGTGTTTACACTTTTTCAGAGCGTTTTGAGGCCGGATATAGTTTATATGCTTAAAATATGACTATTTTTTAAATGTTCAATCCGATAGCCCTTTTTCTTGACCATAAATCTACATCGTGATTCCATGATAGATGGGCATTTATAAAAAATTTCCATTGCTTTTTATTTCACTTTCACAATTTTCTAGAATCATAGTACATTTGGGCGCTCCTGTAAAGGAACTACAAATAATAGAGGCGCTATATGAAGAGCTCTGCTTTGTAATTCTTAATAAAATATAACAATTTTGTTCCATTTGACCATTTGATTGATCGGTTTTGCAATTAAGTCAAAGCTACACTAGAGCTATCTGTAAAGGGGGTTGGTTTGTCTTGGGTCGAAAAGCTTTTTAGGAGGTTCAAATGCGTATTCACGTTACATCTGGAGAAACCGCCCAAGACTCAAGACAGTTAGTTCGACAGCCACTCGGTAGGCCAGAACCCTGGACTTTTACACTTCAGCCATCTACTATGTTAAGTGTCTTATCCATTCGGCCATAGTCGGCATTTCTTTTGTTTGAAATAGCCGAATGTCGCTAAAATAAGATTTAAAGAATGACTGCCCATAGAGCAAAATGTATTCATTTATTTTGAGTGCTCCTGTAAAAGCTCTATGAATTCTACATACACGATTTTCAATACGGTACATGGTACAGTGCATAGGGATAACATATAGAACTTCGTAAAGGTCGATGAATATTTAGGACTGTTTGAACACGGACAGACGGATAGAACAGATTGACAGAACTGAAATTATAATCACTTTTCAGCTTTGTTGGAAAACGTTAAAACATATTAGAATCACTAACAATAGTTAAGATATTACGAAAATTTTATAATGCAAATTAAGTCAACCACAAAAACTAAGCAAAAACTTGCGCGTGTTCAGGACTTTTTGCTTTGCACTGTAATTTTATCAACATACGCAATTAAATTAGTTAAAACAATAAAGTAATTGAAATAGCAAAATTCCAGAAACACACACAGTTCTCTGAACGCTATAACGTCGAAGACTTTCGACGTCTCTTAACGTTAACAGACGTTCAGAACCGGTGTGTTTGCTGGGCTTCGTACCACTTTAAGGATCTCCGAGGCGGGAGGGAAGAGAAGATAACAATTGAAAATACATACCGCAACACTCAAGGTCTCTGAACGTCTATAGTTCGAAAACGTCTCTGACGTTATAGCGTTCGAGATGTGTGTGTTTGCTGGGTAGGGATCTTGGGGGATACTGCCTCCATCTAGTCGAATCGTCTGGCTACGGGCCTGTTATTCGTAAGTGATTGGTATATATAACTTTCCTGTTCGAAAATACAGTGCCTTTTTTCCCGGAGCTGTACAATAGGTATATTTTTTGTCATTTAAAATTATTTATTTGTATCATGCAGTTTAACGGAACGTTATTATTACTTCAAAATGTTCTATATTTATAAGATAAATAAATCGTTTATAGATTTTTTTTCTTTTATTTGTTCTTGTTGTTAATCTCAAATTCATCAAACTTCGTTAACTGAAAATTCGTTTCTAAAGGAAAAAGCCGGTAACTAAAGTTCGAACTTCAGTGTTATCCAAATATATTTTCACTGAAGAATAATGAGAATGACCTATATTTACAAATAAAAGAATATTAAAAATAAATAAAGAGAAAATTAAAAGTTCAAAAAGAGTTATCAGAAAAGCTAAGACAGAGCAACGACATCAGAAAACATCTTTCATAAAATGACAGACGAAATTCAAGATTAACTATTAAACTAAACTTTATCCTTAAATATCTCACACACACACACATACAGACTTTAGCACATTACTACACCGTGAGCCCTCTTCTCTTATAACTCGAGGGATCTCACAACTCCAACCCGAACGCACCACAGCGATCTCTGTGAATTATCTCACTACACCCACACGTCAGATCCTTCACACATTACCTTCACACATGTAGCGTAACTGACACTATCTAAGCAACAATCATTCTAAATCTCTCGTCTACTACAACTCTCTACATCTCTCTTCAGTCTACTATGCAGCCACTCCCTCTGCTCGTCACAGACATCGTATTCCACTAAACCAACTTAGACACATCTCAACCCACACACATCGCATTCCTCTCCTATCTCTCTATCACTCCAGGTCTCTCCCTAATCACACTCTATAGACACACGATCTCTTTACACTATCTTCTGACTCTCCTCCACTAGTCACCCACTACGAAATCTTATCACTGCGTCCAATTCCAACTACACACACCACACCTTACACACTAACCCAACCCACTCACGACCACACAGCACAAATTTATCTACACACACTAATATCTCTCTGTGAGTACTCACATTCTTCTCTGCTCCTACACTCCCTCGTCAGAACTTATACTATACTCTCTCTCTGTCTCCCTCTCACTCAGAGACCTCTAATATTCACAGGATTACTCTAGTAGTCTACAACTGTCTAATTGATGTCGCACTCCACACATGCAAACTCACCACACACAGCGCACAATGCAACTATGTAACTGGACACAGAACACTTAGCTACTCGTGCGACTCAAACATATCTCTCTACAGTATGACTTTCTCTCACAGTGCAATCGACACTTCGCTCACGTGCGTTCACTCCTATTCCCCTGCGTCTTAGAGACTCACTGTGAGACACATTACCTCATCATCAATTTATAGCATTACCATGCAGCGAGAGTTCTACAATATACTCTACAACAGCCAGCATTCTCCATTCTCTAAGCTCACGACTCTCAACATGCACACTATTACTGCCGTAGATTACAGGATCACCTCTTCACTAATATAACACCACATATGCACCACCTCTGCTTATTTGATCTGTCTTCAGTAGCCTCTGTATACTCAACACAACTGGAAAGTACTCTGATCTTTCGCTATATCACAGTCTGTCTCGATCGAGACACGGTACAGCTTACATTAGTATGAGTGGCGACATATCTATCCTATTCATATTGTCCCGAGCGCCCCGCCACAGTCTCGTCTCTAGCACAAACTGACTATGGACAACTCAACCTAGACAAAACAGTCCCAATTCAATCCTCTATGTCCCCAAGAGGGATCTCCACAATATCTCTAGTCTAGTTGTCATATACAAAAGTCTTAACGTGCAGCGTAGTGAAGTGTGATCATATCACGCTGAGCTGTGAGGGCAGATCTGTCTATGACTACTGAAGCGACTCAATGTATGAGAATTCATCTCTGCATACTTAGGCAAGTGACTAGATATGTCCCATCATCACACACATCTACTCCTTCTAAATGCACACATATATATGTAATATTATATTGAGTGCTCTACACTCTGAGAGTATATCTACTGAACATTGCATATAATATATTACTATTCTACTTAAATCATGATCTCTCTATTATCACCACATTATATCATCTCATATCACTATCTAGGAAGTGAGAGTTGATCTTATCAGTAGATTCTCCTTCTCTGAGTTCACATATCAGAACCATCAGATACAGTGCACTCGAACCTGCATCACACCTTCTGTGCACTTGCGTCAACAATCTTTGTAGTGTTTGCACTCACAACAAGGATATTACACTCTCACTTCTATACTATACTCTTCTCTTTCAAAGAGATTTCATAGTTTAGATACTTTGTCTTCATATTTTATGTCGAGTAGAGTAGATCTCTATAGTGAGTAGTGTCTTTCACTACATATACTACAAAGCATAGAACACTTCCATCTGACTTCTTATTAGTGTACCTGCAGGTGACACAGTGTCGAGTGAGCAGTTAGTGACTTTCTAGCGTTTGAACAACAGAGTAGTACACAGTCTACATTGTTGTATTCACCAACATCTTCGTGTCTTATCAGTCGATATACGTCATTTCGAAAGCGAGACATTGACTCAAGACTGCACTAAGCTAAAAATAAAATCTCTACTATTTACAAACTAGTCACTCTCATACTAGAAGAGCTAGTGCACTCACAGGTGACACTATTATTGTGCGGAACATCATGTGAGGCGTCTCTGATTCTTACAGAGTGGGAGATGTAGCACGTGCGCACAGGCATAGGAGGCACAACACACGTGGGTACTTATAGGAGTCGTGCGCTAGAAGAGTGTGAGATCAGTGTAGACTCTTTATGTCACACACATTACAACTAAGGTAATGTCGTCACGACTAGGATCAAGTGTGGTCAGTGGGTTAAAAGTTGAAATGATTTTGTGATTCGTATTGTGATGATTGCCACAGTGAGATGTCACATGAGGAGGATACTATGTAGTCTAGAGTGCGGAGAGACATACAGCAGACACAGACACATTTGCGGTGTTAGATCATGGACACAATTAGTATCATGCACGCAGACAACACACACTACTATGCACAACAGATAGACTCATCTAGTGATAGATATGTGCTCGTGTAAGTTATAGAGGATATGTGAGATGGACGATAGAGAGATAGACAAGTGTATCATTCACATGAGACACACAACTGCTACCACTTTAGAGATACACGTTATACACAGATAAACACAGAATACAACCAGAGGTATTATAGCAGAACATTGTGACAGAGAGTATGGTGTGAGTGTGTAGAGGGGGTGAGCTTGGTGTATGTAGGAGAGTGGTAGATTTGTGTTAGTTAGGTTGAGAGGAGTTGTGATAATTATGAAGATGCCATGGGGTGCGTACACTTGGCACACTGATATCATGTTAATCTGTATCTAGTTAGGTATGGGGGATGTGGTTGGTGTGTGAGAGAGGAGACACTCGGTGTCGGGTGTGATAGTATAGCCATCTGAGAGAAGGAGTGGGAATGATGGTGGTGTATGAGTTTGTTTATAAAAGGGGAGATGTGTACACAGTAGGGTGTGCTAGAGGGACAGGCATTGTAGTTCTATGTATGAAGGTAGAGATGCTACTAAGAGATGAGGGGGCACAGTGTAGACAGGATTGACTAGACCGACAACGTTAGGTGTGGTGAGCTGTGTGATATAGAGTTGTCTGCATATTAGGAGTTATTTGTGATTGTGTGTTATGAGACATGTACACACGTGAGTGAGCGACGAAGTGATCATACTTCACGATGTTAGTAGGTGTGGGTACATAGTGGTGTACAAGTGTGTCGGAGAGTTGACATGAGATACAGTGGAGTAATATTGTACTGTTAGTTCGAGTGTTGAGTGGTATGACACACGTGTGTGGTATGATAACTGGTGCACAGACGATGTGTGAGTATGAGCAGGCCACGTGGTCACAAGATTGGTGGAGAGTTGACAGACTCTAGAAGAGAATGTACACTTTGTAGTAATACTGTAGTTCACTGAAACATACTTTGTTGGGATTAGGTGGACCGACTGGGTGTGAGTCAGACAATATATGACATCATTATATCTAGTGTACTTATTATCTGAAGTTAGAGTGTATATATGGAGGGTATTTAGCGTATTAATAGTGCAATGTTGCTGCGTCTCTGTGTGTGGTGGTGACTTTTGTATACAGTTGATGCAAGTGAGTCATATCTTTAGTTAGAGGAGAGAGCGTAATATAACTGTTTCTTCGTGTGTAGATATGCGTAGATGTGATATGGGTGAGTGTAGAATAGTGTGTGTATAGAGTATATGAGTGTGTGATCAGGTTGGTAGTTGTTGGGAGTAAGGTCGAGTGAGTAGATGATAAGTGGTATATTTCACAGGGTGGAAGAGTATTCTGCGATCATAGTGACATGTGTGGTGAGTTACTGTAGTGGGATATGTACATACACTGTGGTGAGTCTTTATTAGTCACACATAGTATACATCTAGTCGAACTAATCACGGTATTTGGGTTTTGTTTAGTTTGGATTTTGTGGTTTTTTTGGTTTTGTGTAGTGTTATTGGGGAGGAGATGATGGAAGTATAGTGTTGAGGGTGGTTTTTGTGGGGGTTGGGGTGTGAGTTTGGGGTTGTGTGGTTTGGGAAAGTGGTTATGGGGTGTGGTATATGAGAGTGAGAGAGAAGAGTGTAGAGAGAGTGAGTGTAAATTTTCAGTCCTCCTCCTCCGGGTAGGAGTGGGTGGATTAGTTTTGTAGTTAGATGTTTTGTTGGGTTGTTTGGTGGGGATGTTTTTTGGTGATTTTTTGGTGGTGGTTTTGGGGGGAAAATTGGGAGGGGGTATGGGGTTTTTGGGTTTTTTTTGGAAGTTTGGGGGTAGGAAGATTTTAGGTTAGGGGGGATGAGATGGTTGGGGGATGATAGGATGGTTGGGGGAGATGGGTTGTTTGTTAGGTAGTGGAGGGAAGAATGAGTGGAGTTTTTGGTTGGATGTTGGGTTATTGGGGTAGTGGTTGTTGGGGTTGGGATTTGGGTTGGATTTGGGGGAAGTGGGTTTGGGAGGTGGTGTATTAGGTGTTAGTGATGGGGGTGGATTTTGGAAGGGAATGGGGGTGGATGGGATTATTTAGGATGGGTATTGGGGATTTTTGTTAGGGGGGTGTGAAAGGTTTTTTTTTGTAGGTTGTGTGGGGGTGGATTAGGTAGGGGGAGTTGAGTGAGAGATGGTATGTTTTGTGTGTGGTTGGAGTGGTTTGATGATGATTTTTTTTATTTTTTTTTGGTGTAGGTGGAGGTGGAGGGGGTTGAGGTGGTAGGGGGATGTGTGATGTGAATGAGGAGGGGATTGTTAGTTTATTGGTTGTTGAGGTTGATATAGTTAGTTATGTTTTTTGGATAGTTGGAGAAGGGTGTAGGTGGTGAGTAATGGGTGGGAGTTTGAGTGTTAGGTGTGTGATTTGGGGATGTGTGGAATGGGGGTGGTTTTGGTGGTTTTTTATGGATTGTTTAGAGGGGTGGGGGGGTGAGTATAATTGTTTTATAGGATAAGGGGGTTAGTTATAAGATAGTTTTTGAAGGAGTTGGAGGGAGGGTATGATATTGGGAAGGAATGGGAAGGGTGTGGGTTGGGGGTTGGGGGGAGTGTTGAATGGTGGATGGTTGGGGTATGTTAATTGGGAAAGTATGGATATTGAGAAAGTTAAAGGTAGATGTTAGATGGAAAGTTTGATGTTTTTGATAGGAGTGGGGGTATGATGGTTGTGGGGGAGGTAGATTATGGATATGTTGGTAGGATAGGGGGTTGGGATTGAAGTTGTTTTTTGGTGGGGGTGGGGTGTTTTGTGTGGGGTTTAGTTGTGAATTAGTTGGGGTTTTTTTTTGAATTGGAAGATATGGTTGATGGGATTATTGTATTTTATGTTTATTTTTGTAGTAGGGTTGTTATTGTGTTTTGTGATTTAGTTTGTTAATTGTTTTTGGAGAAGTTTTGTTGGTTGGGTTAATGTGGGGTAGGGGGTAGGATGTTGGGGGGGGTTTATTTTGTTTGGTGTGTATGTTTTAAAGCGTTTGCATGAGACAAGTGTGAGAACTAAAATTCTAGTCATGGTCATTAAATATTTAAAAAATTGATGATTGGAAATAATCTTACTTAGAAATTTATCTTCAGCTCATTGTTTGGGTTCATCACAGAATATAGTGCGGCGTCCAGTTTGGCCCCATGACTTTCCACATCATGACAAAGTACGTCATCGACGTACCATGATTATTACTAAATAATATATTATTGATCGTATTATTAAAACAGCTATAACTACTACTTAAGAAAGAGGGAACATCTTTGGATGTTTTGGACGTTGGACTTTTCAATCTCTGGTGATTCTTTGGAGATTTACACGTAGCTCATTTCTATCGGTCATCATTTATGGTGTCTGTTAAAACAGCTCTCTATCTATTCTTATGCATAATCCTGGAATATTGGTGTATTTAACAGTTTAACATCTAGCAATATTTCATCTTTGTTATGGTGGCAAATATCAAAACTGTTCCGAAAGGAAAAATTTCGCATTGTTTCGTAACGATATTGGCGCTTTTTAACACTTTCTAACAAGGTTGAAAAGTGCTGTCTGTCCGTCCGTGCTCTAACTTGCTTAAATATGTATCAATTTCTACGAAATTTAAATATGTTATTCTTATCTACTGTACCATGTACCCTATTGAATATGGTATATGTAGCCTTTATAGTTTTTCTACATGAGCGCTCAAAATATTCCCAATACTTGCGCTGTATGGGAAGGTTTTCTTTAAAGCGTATCATCTTGCTATATAGTTAACGCTGATCTCTGACTTTAAGATAAAACTTTTTTCGCCATTACTGCGAAAAGGATTACAAAGTTAGCACAAAAAGCCTAATAACGTCTTCACCGTTTGTGCGATCCAACGGTGAAATTTTTCTAATTATGTACAAAAATATAGAAAACAATCTGCGCTACATTAAAAATCTGAAAGTCCACCAGTTCCCTCACTTTTTAGCGATTTTTCGCTATTTTCAGCGCCATTTTATTTGCCTTGCAATTTGGAGATCCTATCGTGTTCTGCCATAAACCCAATCGTTTCAGTGGGATTTGTGACCTTTTTCCTTCACAATTTCAAACTCAGTACACCTTATATATTCATTATCCATTGACGAAATGGATTATGGACCTTTGACCCTTATTGGTACTTACGTATTATCCCTGCGGTCCGCCAAATTCAGCGATTTTTCGCCAAGATAAATGCCGGGCACATGAAATTGTTTATGGTTTGGAATACGATTGGCAACAGTTTGCCAGCACATTTGACGAAGAAATAGTTTGGCGAGAATGACCGCCGGGATAACACGTAAGTACCCATTTATTTAACGGACCATTTGGGGCCGCTAAATATCCCATCATATCAGTTTCAAGCATTAGAGTATAAGGAGAACTGTTTTTAAAGATAACCTTAATAGAAAAGATCATTGATTACCAATTTATTACCAGAGAATGGAAGGTTGCCATGGGTGGCAAATATCCAAGATGTTCCTAAAACTGATTCAGATATCATTTCAGGTCACAATATAATTAGTGTATGTAGGTGTATTTAATTCACACATAAAACACCTGTATCAGTGTTCATAAAAGAATTAAAGTAGTTTTAGATTTATGAGGGGGGAGAAAAGGAAAATTTTATTCCTGCATGTCGAATAATTGATTGAAATTAATAAATGAAGCTCTGAAGCTCACTTGTCTTGCACTTAATGTTTTATGCATCTTAGCTAGAATGCTTCGAAACAGTTGAAACATCATAGCGGTAGTAAAAAGAGCGCTTCAACAAGAAAATGGTGTTAAAAGGTAAAATTAATTAAAACTTTTGTAAATTTACACCTATATAAAAGGCATTTTTCAAGTTGATCGTTTCGGGTGGTATAAAAGTCCACCTTTTTTTCTGTTGCCAAAGAGCTTCAGCATCCACAGAAGCTGAAAGATTAGAAGTGAAAAGTCTGTTTCGACTTTTTCGACACGAGCTTTTCAGTTTTAAACTTTCTGCTCGTGTGGATGGTGGACGTTTTGTAACTGAAGAAGGGAAGACTTTTTTACCACTTGAAACTATCGTCTTACTAAATACCTTTTTATTTATGCGTGTTATTTTACAACAGTTATAATTAGTTTATATTTAGTTTTACCATAGCGGAAAGTTCGATTCAAAAATTCAGTCGATCTCAAACACTTGATTTTGAAGTCGTTTCTTGCTGCTTAAAATCATATTTATTCACACAAATTTTATTAGTATTATTACATTATTTTTGTCTCGCAGTGGCCTAGTCACTAAGCTCCGTTACCCTGAGAACACTGAAAGTAAAGTAGTACCGGCTTGGCCAGTGCTTGGGAAGGTGAACTCCTCTCTTCTTGGCTGGACTGCTGTGGGACTGTGTGTGCTAATGGGAGCTGGTGCTCGTAAAACCTTTTCGTGGCTCCAATGTCTAGCATGTTCAAACGAAGCCTCTGGAGATGTCGATTTCAGGTACTAGGTCTCTCATCTGGAATGCGTTCAGAATTAGGAGGCCACTCATATGGGGCAAAATTGGTCTGCCAAATAGGCTCCCCGATAATGAAATAAAGGACCAACATCTACAGCTCTCTTTGTGGTCAAGCCTTCAGTAGGCCGCTGACCCGCCATTAGAATGAAAAAAATTACGTTCCTTTTGTCTTTCAATTTAAGAATATTTTTTATAGAGTGAACTGCTTTTCATGAGCAAGTAGGTTGAAACAAATGTAGATGATAACTATGGGAATGTATCAGATAGGAATTCTCCTATTATATGCCATTTGCTGCATTACTTTCATCGTAATCAACAGAGGTTGGTAGTATATTTAAAAAGTTAAAGTTCTTATTCTTTCCTTGTACTATACAGCAAAACGCAACTTTTCGTTGTATCATTCTGGTATTCAAATGCCTCTTTTTTCTATACAACAAAGGGTGATCAGTGATCACTGTATTACTTACATCTTGCTCTGTAGACGATTTAGTACTTAAAGTCTACATAAATAGGGATGGATGCGAGACGGAAAATTGGTATCTCGTGTCTCGCAAAACAGGCTAAAAGCTTTGTCTCGTCTCGCAAAATTCCTATATCGTAATGCTAAAAATGTTGGTCTCGTCTCGCAAAAATGCTGTAAATCTCTGTCTCGCAAAATCCCTATATCGTAATGTTATAAATGTTGGTCTCGTCTCGCAAAAAAGCTGTAAATCTCTGGTCTCGCAAAAAATCGTCTCGCGTCCAGCCCTATACTGATATAGTGAATACTTATATAGTTAATATATATTTAAACACCCACTCTTTATTCTAATGTATCTAAAGCAGTGGTTCTCAACCGCTATTTGACATCGGTGTTCCATAAACATAGAAATTGTTCCACAGAAATTTGAAAATGTAACTTTTTTATATCAATGGTTTTGAAAATACTGTACAAAGAATATGCATAGGGTTTATTTTATGTTGTACTCTACAGAAATCTTGTAACACTTTTACACACTTATAATTTTAAGAGGTTAAGAACCACTGGGCTACAGTTTTCTTATAATTTTTGTATTTTGTATAATAGTTTTGTGTCTTATTTATAGATACTTCTCTGAGCATAACGAAGAATGAATTAAACTATCATATAAATAATATACCGCAAAATATTCCTGGAACAATCATAAGTATCAGACGATAATCACGAAAATATATAAAATGAATTTTGATGAAAATTTGATCAGAAAAAGTCTTCCATTGGACATCCTTGATGATTTAATGGATAATAAAAACAAATTAAATTTTTATAAAAATGATTCAGAACAAATTAATTCAAAAAAAGAGATCAACCCCCAAAGGAATAATAATACTTCAACAAAATTTATTAAAAGTGTATTCATGCCAAAAATTAATCGAAACTGTAAGAATAAATCTAGAAAATCGAATTCAAACATCGAATTCATCTCAGAAAAAACTGATGCTGTAACTGCTAATTTCATGGCAGATACATTTGTTTCACAAAATAAAAGAAATAACAAAAAAGTGCACGATATGATGAACTCAAAGTTAGTTACAAAATCAAAATTTTGTGAAACGGAAATAGATCCTGTAAGTTTCGACATTGCAACAAAATTCATCGACGATATCTTTGTTCCAACGGAGGAAAGAAATTATAATGGAAATGAAGGTCAAAAAATTGATTCTGCAAGTGCAACTGTCATAAAAAACTTCGACACGGCAATAAATTTCATTGAAGATTTTTTTGTGCCAGGACATAAACAATGTACTAATAAATTTGAGCCTAAAGAGTTGAGTTTAATGAGGGAAAATACGCTGGAAAACCTTGATCCTATTACTGATTTTACTGATAGCGTTTTAATGCCAGTTAAGAAAGGAAGTTTTAACGAAAATATTCCAAAATATTCCAGATCTGAAATTTTTGGAGACCCAGACACATTTATGATTGATAATGATGAAGAGATCGTGGCAGGGAAAAACAATATATTTTCAATTGAAAATTTTGGAGATGTGGCTCAATCAGAAGAATGCTACGAAAATATAAAATACCCATCTCATCAAAATGAAGTAGAAAATCAATTTCATAACATTGAAGAGCTGAAAAGAAGTTGTATAAGTCCTATAGTTTGGGATTATGGATTGCTGTCTGGTGATAACTATTCGCATACGAATGCTCTTGAAAACTATTTGGGCATATCGAATGAAATTTCAACAAAAAATCTAATTGAAAAAAGTTGCAGGACACTGGACTCAGACAATTTAATTCAGGAAATTTTTTCAAACGATGGTGAGCAAGAGTGTAATAGAGAAGTTGAAATACCAGCAATGACCTCCAAAAATATTTCAAATGAAAGAGTAAATGTAGAATTAAATGAAAATGTTGCAGATGTTCAAAATTCTAGTAAAAACAACGATGAGACATCTCTCAGAACAGAAGATCAACAATATAGTGAAAAAGAGCCTGAAATTCAAACCACACTGCAAGTTAACCCAGACATCACATCTGGAGAAGATAGAGATGGATTCTTATGTTGCGTCTGATACCATACTGAATATAACCGAAGCCAATCAGGAGGCAATCTCAATCGAAGAAAATAAAGATATTGGTAATACACCTAGTAATGTTCAGGAGGACTCGGAAATTAAAAAAGACAATTTGATTCAGAAATATAAACGAAATTTCAACCAAAACGCAATTTGCAATTATAATTCGCCAGAGTTAAATAGCGAACTCTCAAATTCAAAGCAAGAACAGTTTTGCCAACAAAAGTGCAATGATGCCGCAGATCTTACTGTAGCTACAAATAACAACCCCAAATTAAAAAATTCTTTTTGTGAAACAGACCATACGAATTCAAAAGAATGGCGTCTTGTGAATGTTAAAGGATGTTTGAACGAAAAAATATCTCTCCTTAAGAATGTCGAAATCACAGACCAAGATGCGAGTCCAAAAATCGACGGCATGACGTTAAATACGAATGTTCCGACAGAGAAACGCCACCAAAAGAATAGACCCTCTCGTTCTATTTATACAACAAAAGGCATTGGAATGTATTTCGATCAAAAAGTTAGCAGTACAATGAACAACGCGAAAGATGCAACCACTCAGACTTCTTTTATTGAAATGGATGCAGACAACAGCATTTTACATAGCCAAGCGAATATTTCTCAACATAATACTTGCAATTCAGATATTTGCTTGAATCCACAAGATTTAGTTAGCGAGAGATCGGAAAGCAGCACATCGTGTGATGAACTGGAACCTGGGGAAATTCCTGTACATGTAAAAGGTAACATAAAAAATTTTACTTATTTTACACTGTCATTAATTTTAGCTTGTTAAATAATATCGCCAGAAAAAGTACGATTCAACTCCCATGGTCGCGAAGGCGCAGTTGGGCAGCACAGGCCTTGACTCCGCTGTGGGTGCAAAATCGACGGCATTCGTGTTGTTGTGCCAATATTTGACTTGCTTTACTATACATGTAGTTAAAAGATACACGTTAAATTTTGTTTTAAGGGAAATCATATAAGCAACACAATTTTGTGTTACAATGCAACAAAATTATTTTAAATAATTTAAAATTGTTTAATTTTTCATTTAAAATCTTGCATATAGTAACTAATACAAACTATGAGATATTTAAAAATTGTTAAATATCTTTGATCATCAATATAATATTTAATTATGAATTTTAATCATGAGGAGTAAAATTTTCAATTGTAAAGAGTTTTTCTTTTTTAATTAAAGCTGGTAAAAATGTAAAAATGTTTCTTTTTTATTAAAGCTGGTAGAAATAAGTTAAAATATTTATTCTTTCGATTGATCAAGTATTTTATGCAGCAAATCCTTTTAAATTGAAAGCAGTATGTATAAAACTTAGGGATATAGAAAAGGAAGCAGATATTCCAAATGTAAATATTCAAGGTTCTGTACTGAGTGTCACCCTCTTTTCCATAAAAATTAATGACATTCTAAACCAACTCCCTACCACTGTTTGTGGTAGCCTCTATGTAGATGACCTACAGGTCTCTTGCCAGGGCAAGGACATGCGTCTCTTAGAACGGCAATTACAAAATACCATCAAACGCATTTTAAATTGGTGTAACACTAACGGCTTTAAAATCTCTGCCAACAAGACAGTAGCCATCCACTTTTGCAGGAAGCGTGGGATCCATCCAGATCCAGAACTTTACTTAGGCCGGTCCAAAATAGAAGTCCGGGATACTGCCAAGTTTTTAGGTGTTTTCTTTGACAAGAAACTCACGTTCGCTCAACATATTTCCTACCTTCGCAGCAAATGCGAAAGGAACTTGAATATTTTAAAGGTGCTTTCCAATACCTCTTGGGGGGCTGAGCGTGATGCCTTGTTGCGTGTATACCGTTCTGTTATCCGCTCAAAAATGGATTACGCTTGCAGCATTTATGGATCAGCCTGCAAGACAGCTTTAAGAAAACTTGACACTGTGCATCATACCGCACTACGTATCTGCTCCGGAGCTTTTAGGACTTCTCCAGTCCAGAGTCTTTACATAATCTGTCATGAGCCATCCCTCACTCATACTCGTCATAAGATTTCACTCACTACATTTTTCCGGATACTTTCTCATCCTTCACACCCCTTAAAGTCCTCTTTTTTAGATAATCACCTGGATCGCTTTTACCAAAATCGTCCATCTTGCATCCCTCCTTTTGGACTCCGAAGTCGCCGGAGTCTTATGGGTACCCATTTAGCTGATGTAAGGGTCTCTACTAGCTCGCATCTTGAAATTTCACCGTGGGACACTCCATATGTCTACTACTTACAACCTTTCAAAAGTTTCACAAAACAGAATACGGATCCTCTAATATATCAACAGCTATTCCACGACCACAAAGCCAAATATTAAAAGTATGAAAATCTCTATACGGATGGTTCAAAGTCTGAAAACCATGTTGGCTTTGCCTATACCGATCGTTCTCACACATGCAGCTATACTCTCCCTACCTTTTGCTCTGTATTCACTGCCGAAATTTTAGCCATTTATGAAAGCCTCCGGTTCATCTCTACCTCCGACAAAAAACGCTTCATAATCTATACAGACTCTTTAAGCGTTCTGGAAGGCCTTCACTCTGACTCTACTTCAAATAGCTATATTAGTAAAGTCCACTATATGCACAGACAACTAACTGATAATGGCTATGATATCCTTTACTGCTGGGTACCGAGTCACACCGGAATACAGGGCAATGAGGAAGCTGACTCTCTGGCCAAACTAGCTACCCTTCCTTATCCCTGCCCTCTGCCTTACAGCGATATAAAATCAGGAATATCCTATCTCATACAAGACCATTGGATCAGCGAATGGAATAGAGAAATAGACAATAAACTGTATCAGATACACCCATCTCTCAACCACTGGCCCTCTCATCCCAATCGCAAGCATGATGTCATTCTGACACGTCTCCGCATCGGACACACGAGACTAACCCATAAACACTTACTGCTAGGTGAACCTGCTCCGGAGTGCCCCCATTGTCATACTGACCTCACCATTCGTCATATTTTAACCTCATGCACTGCTTTTAATAGTTTTTACCAAGCACTTTTTAACTTCTCTCATCCCAAACTTGACGATATTTTGGGTGAAACCCCGCATCGGAATCTATTTGCCTTTCTTAGGCGCACCAATTTTTTTTACTCAGTGTGAAGTACCTATTTTTGTCTGACTAGTATCCGGATGGGGACCCCCCATCCAGATGTCTTTATTCCACTTTTATCCACTTTTAACACTTATCGAATTTTACTTTTCACCTTTTTAGTCTTTACTGTTTAGCTTTTACTAGGTTTTGTGATAGCTTTTTACCTGGTTGCATCTTTATATCGTTTTAACTCATCGTCTGGCGCAGCATGTCCTTTCTGGACCTTGTGCCAATAAACACCAACAAACCAACCAACCAACCAAATGTAAATATGCAGTTATTTAGCATTATTTAAAAAAAAGGAACGAATTACAAAATTATTCTTCATCAATGTACCTCAACTATATAGTTAAATAACCTCATTTTAAACGGATAGCTACCAATAACTATCATATTAATACCCCCCACCAAAAATATTTATTTAAATTTTTTTTGTGATAATTACAAAAGAAAAGAAATCAAAAGGATGTACACACACACATATATGTACATACATATGATGTCATTATTATTACTTCTGATCAACGTAAATATGTGTCGACTATGTACATAGAAATTAGGGTTAGTTTCTAGTAAGAAAGCTGGCGACATACAGAAAATGCATCTCTAGAAAGTTTCACCTATGTGTTTTGCGAAAAGCCATTTGACAGATGATAATCATTTGTGATTTATGTAATGGTATATTCATGTACACAGGGTGTTCTGGAATTCCATGTATAAAATAAGAATATGATTAAAAAATGAAAAGAACCCATAGAAAATAAGGTTGAAACGATTGCATTTTTTATTAAGCATTAATAATTTGAATAATGTTACAAAAATTTAATCAAATTTTCTAATTAAATTTAATAAGTACCCAGGCAGCACAACAATGTTCTCTGAACGTCTATTAAAATTAAGAGTACGTTGAGAGAACAGTACTGAACGTTCTACAAAAGTTAATAGACGTTCAGAGAGTTTGTTGTGCTGCCTATGTAGTGGTTTTACTGACTGAAAATGTCATCCCTCAAAATAAAATACGTTCTATAGTTATGAATTTGAGTTTAGGGCGTTCGGTGAAAAGTAAATTTCTTTTTAACTTGCCACAATCGGCAATTACACTAGCATTTAATATATTTGCAGGACCATTTGCTTAAAACATTAAATTTTTGCGAGCCTTCTTTGATTGTTGACAAGTTTTTGGTTAGTTTTGTTGCACCATACATTCATAAGAAGTGCGTGATGCCCCATGACACTCTGTGTATAACTGCTGCAACAATCAGAAAATTATCTACTTTCTTAACTCATTATAATTTTTGTGCAGATCCAGATAAACTGGAAAAAATTCTTAAAAATGCCCGAAGGATTTGCAGGTGTCTTTTGACAGTATATTTAACAACAGAAATGATGAACCTGAAGACGGAGAAATATATCCTAAAGATCAAAGTAAATTCTGTTTGAAATATTAATATTTATTTGATCATCCAAGATTACATTCTTTCAGTTAATACAAGAAAGCATTTCCCTTTCAGATAAATAGAAATTGACTTATGTATATTTAGATGTCAAAATCAGTCTTTTAAATTGGCTTTATTTCGTATCTCAGATTTGATATAAAAACCTACCGGCAACGGGATTTTACATGTTTCATAATCCTATCAGATGAAAATCAGATTCAATCTACCTTCAAAATGTAAACAAGCTACTTTTAAATACTTCTGAACAATTTATAAATCTATTAGATTAAGAATAAACTGGAATTTGATTTTAAGATGCTTTTTTAAAAATCTGCATTTTAAACAGAAACGTATTATTCTGAAACGTGTTCTAAAGAATTGTAAATTTTAACTATTTTTGACCTGTCTGAGATATTAGTTTATAATGTACATACTGTAACTTACAGAAGGAAGTTAAGGCCAAATAGACTTATCAGTAGAATTGATTTTATTTTGTGACTTATTGTCTTCCAGAGATGATCCTGCATTAATTGCTTAAGAATGAAAAGTGGCATTGAAATTTCTCATCCAGCCATGAATAGTTGTTGTATTTGAATTCAATTCTTCTTTTTTCATTCTTGTGATTTTATTTAATATTCATTCAATTTACGATTCTAATGAATTCCAGATACGTAAGTTTTTTTCTCTAATTAATATGGGAGGAAACATGTCATAGGCAATTATAGAAAAAATAATTAGACATATAAATTAGATTTTTACAGAATATGTAATTTCAGAAACTGACTAGGGTTAATGGGGGTAGTATACACTAATATCTGTCAAGTTCATATGGTTTATAGGCCTGTTAATTGTAAAATTTCGGAATTCAGGGAAAATGTAAGAGGGGTTTAACCCTCTCTGAAGTGAGACGTAAAACTAAATTCACTGAGTCATCTCCATACGATATTGAAAACTTGTTCAAACATTTGAAGCTCAAGGTGAACCAAAAACTTTTGAGTGGGAAAAAGTTAAACCATAACACCACTAAATATGCAACTGTCAAACACCTTAAAAATGTCAGTGCCTATGGAAGCCACTTTTCAGTAATAGGACATTACATCTTCAGCAATCTTCTAAATGTGAGTGTCTAAACAGAGGGACTAGATGAACTATGAATCAAATTTCTCCAATTAGAGTAGTTTTGAAAAATTAATGGAACCAGTTGCTAATGTAATTGCTTTTATGGCTTCGCTAAATGGTTAAAATTTGGACAAACATTTTTTAGAGTGCAACCTTTCCATCATTAATCTTTGAATACTCCGCGGTTGCATACATAAATAATGCTTATAAGAAACGAATGATAGTGCCTTTAATTTCTATTTTACCTTTATTTCTTTATCACAGGCCAAACTTTCATGAAACAGCATGGAGATCATCAAAAAAGAATCAGATCATGGTGGAGACGTAAAAAGTCTACGACTTTGAGCATACTGACAGTTTGTGCTGCTTCAAAGAAAATTGACGAACCAACGTGATATTAATAAAAGCTACGAGAATGCCAAATAAATATTTCAAATAATTGTTGAATAATTTAAAAAATCTTCATGAGATGCTTCTAAAATCAATAAATGTAAATATTTTTTATGTGATATAATTCTTTATTGATTGATATTGCTTACTCCATATAATTTTAATATTAGATTGAGTATTTTTTCTTTGTAATTTTTCTGCTTTAAAAGATAAAAAATCTGATGTGTCCAACACATGACTTCCTTGCACGTCCATTAGATCAAAAATATTTTCGACGCACTTCCTCTACATTTATTTATTTGAAAGAGATAAAATATCAATAATAGTAAGGTTTAGCGATGTCTAGCCAAGTATTTCGATATCGCCAAGCTGAGTTCAATTTGAAAGATTTCCTTCTGACACTTTATTTGGCGATATTTCACCAAAAGCCGACAAACTTGAGATAGTCAGCGAGATTTTGGGGATAGCCAAAGTAGTCATTGACCACAGACTTTCAATGAATTGAATGCATCTATACACCTCAATGTATTCAAAGTCATTTGGCTCACCATGTAAATAAATTCTCAGTCGATTGCTGTCAAAAAAGATATTGAAAACAGTTAGATATTACAATAGTTCTAAATACAAAGTTAAAAAATCTACGGGTTAAAGTTTTAGAGTTATACAAAATAGGAAATAATTTTTGGCGCCAAATTTGGCGATATTTCGGCGAAACTCGTGAATGTCGACGACATTTGGCGAGATTTTAAGCATAAACCAAACAATGACAGATTATCGCCAAATTTGGCGATATTTCGCCAAACCTCGCCAAGAACGATGACAAATGGCGATACTTAGGGCATGGACCAAATGACTGACTATCGCCAAATTTGGCGATATTTCGCCAAAACTCGCCAAGGTCGAGGACAGACGGCGAGATTTTGGGCATGTACCAAACAATGACTGTCTACAGTTGTATTATAATGAAGATGTCCATAGACATTAAGGTACTGAAATTCTTTTCGGTTGTCCTGTAAATAAACTCTCCAGTAGATTGGAACCAAAAATCGAGATGCACAACTAGATGTTACAACATTCTTATATATGAAATTTCATAATAGTTTTTGAGATTTGAGAGTTAAATATGCACACAAGTACACCAAAAGTCGCCAAGCTTGGCGACTTTTGGTATAGTTTTTGAGGGAGGCACGTGACCGTGGTCGGACCATTACCTTATGTGGTAGGACGGTATTGTGCTTGAAATGGATGAATGCCCCTAAAATTGCTATTGACCGTAATGTATTGGAAATCTTTTGAGTGTTCCTGTAGCAGAACTATAAATGATAAAGACACTTTTTTTAATGGAGAAATTCATTTTCTAACTCTTTACAGCATGTATCACTTCTGAGTCGTTTGAAATAGCCCAATACCTCTAAAAACGCTTTCATGAATTTCGGCCCATAGAGCGTAATGTATTTCGAATATTTTGGGCGGTCTTGTAGATAAACTATTCAGTCGAATGGAACCGAAAGGGGAGGTGCACAACTAGATGTTACAACAATCCTAAATATAAAGTTTGAACATTCAACGCCTAACAGTTTTTGAGATATGCGAGTTTAATGAATTTCGGCCCATTGAGTGTAATGTGATTCGAATGTTTTGGGCAGTCCTGTAGATAAACTATCCAGTCGAATAGAACCAAAAGGGGAGGTGCACAACTAGATGTTACAACTATCCAAAATATGAAGTTTCGACATTCTACGCCTAATAGCTTTTGAGTTAGGCAAGTTTAATGAATTTCGGCCCATAGAGCGTAATGTATTTCGAATCTTTTGGGCGGTCCTGTACATAAACTATCCATTCGATTGCCACCAAAAGGGGAGGTGCACAACTAGATCATAGAACAATCCTAAATATCAAATCTCAACATTCTACGACAAATAGTTTTTGAGATATGCGAGTTACATACATACGTACGTACGTACGTACAGACGGCATGGAAAAACTGGCCACAGTAGACTCGCCACTGGTCAAAATGAAATGCAGACGCGTTAATATGATCGTGCATGCTAGCCTACGATGAGATGCATCGAAAAAAATTTTTAAATTAAATTAGAGGTAGTCAAAATCTGTTTTTTTGTCGAAATTTGGCCCCCAAAATTTTTCGGGATCACATTACTTCCTTATACTACGTACAAGGAAGTAATAAACAGAAGAAATTTAAAGGTGTGTAATAACACACAAGCAAAATATATCTAAACTCCAGAAGTCGAATACAGCGAAGCTATAATAAATGTCTAACGCTTCCACATACAGTGGTGGGGAAAAGTCCTAAACACACTCTTTTTACTTCCTTGTACGTAGTATAAGGAAGTAATGTGATCCCGAAAAATTTTGGGGGCCAAATTTCGACATAAAAACCGATTTTGACTACCTCTAAATTGAATTAAAAAATTTTTTTCGATGCATCTCATCGTAGGCTAGCATGCACGATCATATTAACGCGTCTGCAACTCATTTTGACCAGTGGCGAGTCTACTGTGGCCAGTTTTTCCATGCCGTCTGTACGTACGTACGTATGTACGTACCTACGTACGTACGTACGTACGTACGTACGTACGTATGTATGTATGTAACTCGCATATCTCAAAAACTATTTGTCGTAGAATGTTGAGATTTGATATTTAGGCTTGTTCTATGATCTAGTTGTGCACCTCCCCTTTTGGTGGCAATCGAATGGATAGTTTATGTACAGGACCGCCCAAAAGATTCGAAATACATTACGCTCTATGGGCCGAAATTCATTAAACTCGCCTA
>JAWZYV010019766.1:0-21900 GCA_038373885.1 Cheiracanthium punctorium | reverse complement strand
AATTCGGAGTTTTGGACGTTTTTTCTCACGATGTAACGTAAATACGCTTCAGAAGCACTGAGAAAGTCAACCGCGCAAGACCCTTATTCTTAAACTGGTAGTTCATCTAAACGTTCTCTAAAAAAATGAAATTATCCACTGATAAAAAAACAAACAAACATAGTATGTAGTTTAAAGCGACATAAAACCAATTATAAACAATAATTTTTTGAGTAATTTTCTATTTTATTAATGATTATAGTCATTAATAAAAACTTAGTATATCATAATATAGTTAAAAATTTAACTTAGAGATAGCTTTAAACTGAAAGCAAACATTGCATTAATAGATTACATTGCATTAAAATAATAGAACAAGTAACTAGATTATCATTAATTAAGAACGAGATTATTAAATTAATAACGAAACTTAATTTACGGTGATCGTTAAACTGAATGCAAATTAATGAATCAGAATGCATTAAAACAATAGAACGAATAGTTATATATCGTTGTTTTTATTCTAGAATTACGGCCGATTATAGCTACACGTAGGCTCTAAGCCGAGACGTGGGGTGCCCTCCGTGGGGGTCTTTCTAAGGGGTCCTAACCCGTATTTACGCTGTTATGGGGGAAACCACGGAAACTCCAAAAGATTAGGTCGGATGACGCAACCTGGTTTCGAACCAGGCACCTTCCGTCTCCCAGTTCAGAGCGCTATGCGCTCGGCCACTGATGGGACCCAATAAATATATAATTATAGTAAAAAAGTTAACTTACGTTTAGCATTAAACTGAATGTAAATTTATGAAATCAAATCAAAGGTGGTGGCAGGGATACTAATCTGTACTCGACCCAAATTATAAATAGAAAATTACTCAAAAAATTATTGATTATAATCAGTATCATATCTCTTATTATGAAATAAAATCAAAGATGGTGGCAGGGATACTAATCTGTACTCGACCCAAATTATAAATAGAAAATTACTCAAAAAATTATTGATTATAATCAGCATTATGTCTCTTATTATAAAATTCTAACAAAAATATGTCAATTTTCTGTTACATGTTACAAAAGAACTTGCTGTGACTTTTTTAATCAAATACTCTGATACTGCATGAAAACAGGTTTGTATATTTATTTAGATAACTTAGTGTCAAGCAAACTTCCGAAATTCGCCCTTGAAACTAATTTATTATCTTCTGACCATACCCTTAAAAAGTAATGATATCCCCATGCAAAAACCCTCAACTGGTTAAAAATTTGTGACGCAGCTACTTTATAGATCTATGAATTTTAAATACGGGTCTTAAAAGTAATGATATCAAATTTTGAGTGACGCCCTGCTGAGAATTTTAAAGATTTGTTTTTAAATTCCATTACAGTTACTTTCGTTTTATTTTCTAAAGAAGATTTACGCATTTAAGCAATGCTTTAATTATGAAATACACTGTCAAATATATCACACTTTCACTGAGTCTGTATAATGTATTCAAATGAATTTATTTCAATAATTTAATTTATCTTTTGCGTCACGCTATCCAAAAGGGCAAGTAAAATTTACGTAAATATTTAGTTAGTGTCATAGTAACCAAACTAAGTGCTATGTATATGAAAATTTTGCTTGCCCTTTTGGATAGCGTGACGCAAAAGATAAATTAAATTATTGAAATAAATTCATTTGAATACATTATACAGACTCAGTGAAAGTGTGATATATTTGACAGTGTATTTCATAATTAAAAGCATTGCTTAAATGCGTACATCTTCTTTAGAAAATAAAACGAAAGTAACTGTAATGGAATTTAAAAACAAATCTTTAAAATTCTCAGCAGGGCGTCACTCAAAATTTGATATCATTGCTTTTAAGACCCGTATTTAAAATTCATAGATCTATAAAGTAAAATGCTGCGTCACAAATTTTTAACCAGTTGAGGGTTTTTGCATGGGGATCTGTACTACGGTGAAGCAACGCTGGGCATAGAGTGAAAGTCTCCACCGTTGTGTCTTAGTAACGATAACAGCAAACCAGTTAAAATCAAGATTCTTTTAAGTAGTAATGAAGTATTTCTGATGAAATGCCCTTCTTTTAGAAAAATCTGCTTGTGCTGGAGTCACCATAAATTTGTTTGCCTTACGCAAATTCTCTGTCAAAATTCGAGGATTCCTGGGTGCACACCCCCTTTGCCCTTGTAATAAATCAGACCTGAAAGAGGTGTATTACACTATTTCTCTTTTTTTTTACTTTTAGCGATAGAATTCTTGTTGGTTTTAACTAATCATTATAAATTTCAAACCAAAAGAAAAGTGTATTACTACGTTTATTGGGTGAAAAAAAATCATGCAACAATAATATCACAATCAGTCAAATTTCTTGTCATGTAAATGGAAATTTTGTATAAAAAGTGATTCAGTTTTCGAATGTAACAATTCACTATCAATTTTATTCTTGTATAATCTATCTCATCCCTGTCTGAAATTATCAGAGTTTTCAAAAAATGTTATTCATAGTATTGTTTCTCAGCTCATTCATTTCCTGGTTTTTTTTTTCCTATAAACAGCTGCAGCCAAGCCTTGCCTATTTTCTTTTCTTTTTTTTTCCAACAAATTAAAAAAATTACAAAAATTATACCTTTAAAATAAAACTAGATAGTTTCCTCAGCATGAATTAATGCAGCGTTTTCTATGTTGAAATGTGTGTAGGACCACATAAAATAGATTATTAACTATTTAATTGCAAACAGAAAAATAAAGCAGAACAAAAAAAGTTGTTTATCTTAGAGTTAATAATTATTCAAAAAATATTTTTAATTGTTGTCCATATAACCTACAGGCATGATTTTGAGCATCCCCCTGAAGTAGAGATATTTCACCCTCTACCATTAAGTGGTCAAATTTGCAAAATTACGAGAGATATACCTTTCAGTAATGTGTGTTCATGCACCCATGATTTCAGTATAATTTTAAAAAACAGCATTGGGCTGGATCAAAGGAAATAGTACCTAATTCCGCTTTGTCAAACAAGAACAAAAATTGAACAAAATATTCGCAGAAAATGAAACGGAAGGCATCTCGAAATTTTAGTGTGGACCACAGTCTACCATTCTTGACCATGTTCCATCCTTTTCAATAAATAACTTAGCACTAAACACATTCAAAAATAAGAAAGGGAAATTGAGACTTTAGAAGAAAGTGACACAAACCTTTATACCTTAGAAGCCTCGCGTCAGTCTAATTCAATTAACACCAAAGCGCCGACACTTTTTGATGAATGGACATCTTTTTTTTTTTTTTTTTTTTTTTTTGTTACAGAGACATACAAAGTGTTGTATATTAGGTGCTTGTAAACAGACTGACCTTGATGTTCTCTATTTACAATAAAAACACTTAAACCTACTCACTTCGGAATCCTGCAGTAATATTATTAGAACTATGTCATAACATTTCCATAATGGGAATGAGTCTTTCACCTAACACTCTCTGTTATCTTTCCCGCTTGAACTTTCTTCTGATTGTAGCCAGCGGCTTTGTCTCAGATTCTCCGTTTTCCGGTACTCTTGGGCTAACACAGTCTCATTGTATTCATACATTTTCCCATGGAGGACGAGGATTCTGGGAGGGGGGCACTTAGGACTTCGGCTGCAGTGGGCAAAGGCATTGCCTGTGGGGCTGTAGGGAGTAGCACATCACATGGTGAAAAAGCTTTGAATTTTAGAAAGACATAATTTCCATGGGCGCCAGATAGGAAGGCAAGTGGCAGTGGGGGATTGAAATTTTAGCCCGCCTAGTCATCGGTATAGTAAACATTTTTACAGCATACTGAACTTGTAAGTATTATTTTTGTGCTAAAATGTCTGAAAGTTAAGATGACCCTCATACACCTCTAAATTAGTACTCATATGAGAAACTATTATAATAATTATTATTATTTTAAGTAGACAAAAATATTACCTGTTTGGATTCCTTTTTCTTTTTTCATGCACTTTTTAAAATTTTAGAGTATGTGCTAAGTTACTACTTATTAGAATTTTATTATAATTACTCCACTTCCGAGGCACATAAGGGTGTATGCCGAAGAAACAAAATTTGCATAACGGTCTTGGTACACTGTTGTGTTGCTTTGCGGAGTCCTCTCTTCATAGTTTTATTAATTACTTATTAAATTATTTAATTACCTCAGATCTTAATTACCTCTTTTTGTTATGTAAGTTTAATTTTGCAATAGCTTATTAATTTAAATACCTTAATGTTAAAGTTTCTGTACTCTCCTGGTGTTTACATTTAATTTTGGGTTTCATATTTATTTATTGGAAATTGGAATTAATAGCTAGTGTTTGGTATCTTTTTTGTGCGCAGGAGATGAGGAGATGACTCCTAATATCAAATTTTGGTTTTGCGGCTATTTTCGCGCATTAATCTTAATTCCTGTCTAAACAATAATTGGTGCTGTTTGAGACCAGGATTCCTATGTTAAATTTTTCTTCTTACTTTTTTTTTGTTCGCGGTAATATGAGATATTTTAGTTCGGAATCCGACAGGATCATGTGTATGACTTTTGTGAGTGTAGGAGGTTCAAAGATACGATTGATTTATTTCTGAATTTTATGTGTTACGTAAAGTGCATCGTAGATGTTTCTTGGACTAGTAGTTGTCCTTAAAGAGTTTAATTTTTTTAGCTGTGAAAAAAAAAAAAAAGAAAGAAAGAAAAAAAAAGAGTGTACTGTGCAAGAGAGCAAATTTATTTTTTCATTCTTGGATAAGGGTTGTAAGGTGTGAAAAAAAAAATCTTAAAATTTTCTTTGCTCTCCTAATGAAGTTTCTTTCCATGGTTTTGCTATTTATTCAATTTATTTTAATGTGTGTATATGTTTATGGTAATTTTAATGTGTATGTATGTTTATGGAAATTTTAATGCCTATTTTAATTTGGGTTTAGTGTTTTACTACTATTTTATTTTGTAAATGTGTTACTTGGCTAATTGGTTAGGATTACTTTTACCCTAGTTCTTATCCCACTTTTATGCCTTCTTTAAGAAGCGGTAATACAACAGAAAAAAATAAATTGCCCGAGATTGATCCAACTAGGGGAAATATGGCCACTGAATTTATCGATAAAGTTACACCTTACCTGCCCTCTATCGAGACGTTTGATGGTCATTCCGTAAATGCTGATATTTTTTTTGAGGGTCTGGAAAAAATAGCGGAATATGCGAAGTGGGAAGATGAGGACAAATGCTTTGCTTTGTCGCTCAAGTTGGGAGGTGAGGCTCGTCGGTATTACAGGGAAAACATTGCTGAGAAAGGGATAAAAGATTATGAGGGAATAAAAGAAGAATTGGAAAAAAGGTTTAAGCCCGCAGAATATAGCCAGGACTTCATGAGAAGGTTTGTACAGGCTTATCAAAGACCATCTGAAAGTGTTAGGGAATACGCCGGGCGGCTGGAAGCACTTTCTTTTAAGGCCATGCCGGAAAGCCTCCGAAAATCCAAGGAAGGGACTGAGGGTAGAGAGGCCATGTTGCGAGGGGTTTTTCTGGAGGGATTAAGACCCCACCTGAGACGATTAGTCATTCCCCTTAACCCTAAATCCTTCGAGGATGCTGTAAGACAGGCTCGAATGGAAGAGGAATTTTTTGGGGTTCAGGATGATCCCAATTTAGACCCTAGTATTTCTCGGGTAAATACGGCCCTACAGTCCCCGATACCCGACGCTATGAGCGAGATGTTTAAATCTCAGCAAAAGTTGTTAGAGACGTTAATTGATACAATGGGAAAGTTAACACAAAGGCTGAATAAATTAGAAATTAAAGGCAGGGAACAGGGGCGGTTACCTCAACAGCGGAACAGAGGGCGACCGTCCGGGGCATCACAACTACAGTGCTGGGGATGCGAAAAAACGGGCCATTTTCAGAGAGATTGCAGGGTGGTATTAGACGAAAATCAATCTGGAAATGACCGCCGCAAAAATAATACAAATTCGGAAAACGATTATCGGACAAACCAGCGGTAGAGCGCCCCGTTACGTCAATTTTGGGTCCTTTTGAGGCGCCAACTCCCACACAAAAAACTAACCCCACCTTGCCCGTCGTCACTGTGTCGATAAATGATATACCTAAAACATGTCTCGTGGACACTGGAAGCGCCGTAAATTTAATATGGGGAAAAGATATTGAGGAAATAGAGGGGATTAATTACGAAAATTGCTCCGTAGAGGTTCGAGGTATTTCAGATCCCTCTTTATCGATTATAAATAACTGTTGGCTTCCGATAAAATTAGGAAACGAGATTTTTGAAGAGGAATTTTTATTGGCTTCCCAACCTTTGGCCTGTGCTTACGGTGCGATTCTCGGGTTCCCATTTTTTAGAAAACACCGTTTACATATAGATTTAAGCCTTGGTTTCCTGCAGGCGGCCGGCGTCCAGCGACCAGAATGATTAATGACCTTAGCGGTGCCTCTCGCGTCCAAAGAACACGTTTGTTAAAAGTGGTTTGCTACTCGCGAAAGCGGCGGGAGGGGACGTCCAAATCTGGTGGACGCTCGGCGAACGCCGCTTGCCTGTGGTGAGCTGTGGTGAGAGTGGTCCTGTGGAGAATTCGTGGACGCACAAAAGAAATACACACCATCCAACGTACCTTGGATTTTAACGAATTCACATTAAATGAGTATTAATAAGTAGTTATTTATTGTGAATGGAGAATATAAGTACTAATTAATGCTTGATTAAACAGAACTTAGCAGTCGCATATTTTCATAATTCACATTTTTTTTTTCATAATTATATACTCAACGATACAAAAGAATAAAAAAATATATTTACATGTTAAAAAAGTATATACTGTTTGCTGTTACACATATGCATTGAATGAGATATGAAAAATATCAAAATACATTTTGCACGTTCTTTTTTCAAACAAATAAGGTTTAATTCATCATTAAGTATTAATTTTGTATTTAAAGGGACTTTGTACCTGAAATATACTAAAAAACGAATTTTCAATTGTGTCTGGAAATGCCCTGTGATTCTTTATTGTGTTTAGGTAAACAATTTTCTAAAAGCGTTTAATTCTGACTTTGAGTACATACAAATGTATGAAACGTGCTAATTTATTTTCGTTTTTACCAAATATAACATGAAAAGGGCCCCTAGATTCACTCTCGCCCCTGGAACTCGTAAACCCAGGTTGCGGCACTGGATTGAATCAAGAAACAAAAAGTAAAATAGGATGTTTTTAAAAAATTTGCTTACCTAAACACAATAAATAATCACAGGGCATTTCTAAACACAATTGAAAATTCGTTTTTTAGTATATTTCAGGTACAAAGTCCCTTTAAATACAAAATTAATACTTAATGATGAATTAAACCTTATTTGTTTGGAAAAAAGAACGTACAAAATGTACTTTGATATTTTTCATATCTCATTCAATGCATATGTGTAATAGCAAACAGTATATACATTTGTAACATGTAAATATATTTTTTTATTCTTTTGTATCGTTGAGTATATAATTATGAAAAAAAAAAAAATGTGATTTATGAAAATATGCGACTGCTAGGTTCTGTTTAATCAAGCATTAATTAGTACTTATATTCTCCATTCACAATAAATAACTACTTATTAGTACTCATTTAATGTGAATTCGTTAAAATCCAAGGTACGTTGGATGGTGTGAATTTCTTTTGTGCGTTCAGGAATTCTCCAGGGCAAGCGGCGATCGCCGAGCGTCCACCACATCTGGACGGCAAGCGGCGATCGCCGAGCGTCCATCAGATTTGGACGTCCCCTCCCGCCGCTTTCGCGAGTAGCAAACCACTTTTAACAAACGCGTTCTTTGGACGCGAGAGGCACCGCTAAGGTCATTAATCACTCTGGTCGCTGGACGCCGGCCGCCTGCAGGAAACCAGGGCTTTAGATTGACGAGAGGCTGGGCAGGCCGGATTAAAGTGCTCTCTGGCGATTTGGCGTGCAGTCAGACTCCTTTGGCAAGAGTCGTTTCTCCCGCTGTTATACACTGCACGCTAGGGGTTGCCGCCCGCATGAAAATTTATCTCGCAGCTATTTACAGTTTTCTTGTTATCTTTTTATTTTTTCTTAATGTCTTGAATTTCATAAATGATTTTTGTTTTGAATTTGTACGTGCATCTTATATGCTTAGTTTTCCTGTCATATCCTGTGTACCGACGTTAATTCATACTCAAAATAAATGATTAAATAAATATTATCACGCCATAAGTGTTTAACAGCATTTTAAAAGAATATTTGGTGCTAAAGATCATAATTTTTATTTTCACTTTGACTGAATTACAGTAAGTTGTATTTAAAGCAAATAAGAAATCTTTTGCGGTTTAAAACAAAGTCAACAGTAAAAAAATTATCTAGAATTTGCTTTCTCATTTAATTTTAAGTTTTTAGCTATTTACCTTATTAATTTTTCACTGAAACAAAATGGTCCAAAGAAAGTCTTAAAAAATCGTTCTTGAATACGAATTAGTTTTTTCTTTCATTGAATGAGTATTTTGTGCTTGATTAAAAGAATTTAGCATTTTATAAATATAGATTATATGTAAATGAACTTTACACAAAGTTTAACATTTACTTTCTTACCGTTACAAAGACGAGCGGTTATTATTCTTTGTTGTTACACACATTATTGCTTGCCCATATTAATCTTTCAGTATCCTACAAGAATCAGTAATGCAATTTTCGTCCTCGCTTCAATCTGCATCCATGGGAACCTATAGGTTTAAACTCGAAGAGTGTATCTGCATCTATAATCCATATCTATTAATTGCTAAAACCCCGGACTAAACATTTAATAAAGAAGGGTTTTACCCATGGGCGTCGCCAGAAAAATTTCCAGGGTGGGTCAAAATGTGGAAATACTAGCAGTCACTGAGCGGGGAGGGGAAAGAAGTGATAAAATCGATTTGAAACAAAATTATTGGGAGATATACATTTCGTGGTGGGAATATAAATTCGTCATGAAAATTTGGATGGCCAGTAAAAGAAAAACTGGCAGACCTGCTCACCGACAAAATGCGGCCTAGTTTCTAAAGTCCTTTCCCATAAGAAAACGAAATGTGAGGCAGCACCGACTTGGGATAGAGCTTGAGAGGTCGACAACCACTCTCGGCTGGACTGCTCTGAAATTATGTACGCAAATGGGAGGTCGTGCTCGTAAAATCTGTTCGTGACTCCAACGTCCTCCATGTTCAAACAGTACCTCTGAGTCGATCCAGGTGCTAGGTCTCTTTCGCCTTCATCTGACGTGTCGGAAAAAAACAGCATTATTTCCGATAGTGAAGATGACATCGGAACGTTTCCGACACCTTCGGAATAAGACACATCGGATATTGCTCGGATTGTAACGTCATGAGTCGGGGAGGCTTAATTTAGCCAATACGGAAAGCTTTCCGATACTATCGTGGTAGAGTCTCTGTACTTTTCCACTTAAGCCATCTACCAGTGTCCATTGTCTTATTCAATCGACCACTGGTAGCTCTTTATTTTACTTTAAAAAATTTTACAGAACAAAACAACAGAATTACTAGCCCAGGCAAATAAGACCAAAATAAAACTGTGCTGCCCGAAAAACAGTGTAGAGCTGGAGATGATTTTAATCGACCGTTGGTATCCCAAGTAAGTGCTGGGTGGGTTTTGCGAAGTAAATTTCGGTGGGCTTCACTTTTAGGAGCCAAAAAACCGCGAAACTTTGGCACTTTTTTCAGTTTTTCGCATATACCTTGAAAATGGTGCATCGTACCGCAAACTGATTTATTACAAAATTAAAGAGCATAAAATTCTGCGTCTAATGAGTCCTTAAAAGATAAATTCGGTTGGGCGGTTTAGCCACAATCGATTGTCAAAAATGGGAAATTTTTGCCAACTTGTAGCAAAAGCCGGTTTAACGCCTGTAATTCAAAAACGAACAGCCCAAATGAATTAACGCAAAGAGCTACTACCCCATAGCTCTTTGCGTGTTATTTGAATGTTTTTTCAAGTTATTCGAATTTACATCATTATATATGTGCATAAGTTACTTATGATATCTTTCGTCGTTTTGGCAAAAATGTCCCATCGACATTAAAGTCTTCTTCATCGTCTTCGTCAGGGAAGGGATTCTCCTCCTCTTCTTCCTCTCGAAAATCGCAATCGTACGGCGCGTCTTCTATGACCACTTCTGCGGTGAGGGAATTTCGACATGTATGCGGAATCAGACAGTTTCGGGTGGTCGTCCATCCCCACTGCTCTGGATTTAGAATTTTTTTCTACCACGCCTGCACTTGCAAGTAGACCCTCATGGAGTGCTGCCGAGCAGCCGCTTCTGTGGGAGGCAAAGAAGCTAAATTGAATGCACTTTTTGGGAGGGATTTTTGAAATAATTGTAGCCTCAGCACATTTAGCGATGTTTCGCTACCGCCCGTGTATACATACACAATAAATTTAACACCTGCTTCACCAACCTGTCCAGGTGTTGCATCGGGATCTGAAAAAATGGCTAATGCATTTTGAAGACTGAAGTTATTTTGTAATTTCTTTACAAATTTAATTTTGCCCTGTCGAAAGAAAGCGTATGTACTGTCGCACCTACTGAAGGCATGCAGAAACAATAAACGTTTTTTTTTTTTTGTGCCATCTGAAAGTTTACACTGCCTGAGATCATAAATCACGGTATCCTGATTCCCTTTACCAGGTTTTAAGAGATGGACGTTGCAAAAAGGAGACGTTGCAGATGAGAGAGCTACATAGGCTGTCAGCAGGACCCATAAATCTATGTCCTCTCCGACAATGAACATATTTTTTTCAAGTGTACATGTTTCTAATGCAGTTGTTATAATCAAGAGATATGCGTCCTCGATTGCTTGCTTGACCCGAAAACCTTCACTAGTCAGTTTATTCGTAATTGTGGATGTCAGACGTTTCTGATTACTTTCGTTTGATAAGAAACGTTCTTTCGGCATTGTCGCACTCATAGTTTCATCTAACAAAACAGATGCTGATGACATAGCGCGGGCTCTTCGGATACGTACAGCTGATTTTATGCCTTTCTCCGTACCATCTTCAGGGTATCCATAAACACTATTGTGAAATTAGACCCATAGTGTTTTTAACATAGTTGATATATTTTTCAATGATAGTGGAAAAATTTTCATTGGTATTCCACATAAATCGATGTAACAAGAATCCACCATCAACAACAAAGATGGCATTGCTTGTATTAGCATCGATTGGACTGGAATGCTTATAGAAATCGGATTTTCTAGTCTTCCGCATTCCACTGTCATCGAAAAAAGATAATGGATAGGGGGCTAATTTAAATCCGAAGTATGACTCTAGCTCCTTTGGTGATTTCATGCGAACAGGGATTCTGTAGAAAATTGTATCAGGGCTGACTGGGACCGCTCCACCGTTAGTCTTCACTTTGCAGTTCACTGCTCGTAGTGGCGAAGGAAATGGAGCAAGCCAGATGGCTATTAGTAGGTGTCCCAGGGAATGAATGCCATATAATAATGTAATAACAACATAACAATTGTATATAATAATATTATAGAATGGTAGATTTAAATTCGAGTAAATAGTATAGACATAGACCAATGTAATGTGGTTAATTTTTCCTTCTTCTTTTGCATAATATCATTATATATATATATATATAATCATATTATGCAAAACATATGTATATATAAGTTCGAATAACTTGACCAAGGTAGATGCGAAAAACTGAAAAAAGTGCCAAAATTTCGCGGTTTTTTGGCTCCTAAAAGTGCAGCCCACCTAAATTTACTTCGTAAAACCCACGCAGCACTTACTTGATATGCCAACGGTGGATTAAAATCATCTCCAACTCTGCACTATTTTTCGGGCAGCAAAAGTCTTATTTGCCTGGGCTATACATAATTATACTACATTTCTTGAAAACTTTTAATCCATTTTTTTTATGACAAGTAACGTCCTGTTACTAACAAGTTGTTCTGTAACAGACATCCCCAAAAAAAGTGACATCAGTTCATCCACTAGCACTTCTGTGAAGAAGTGGGAAGCAGAGCAGGACAAAATATAAGGTGAAGTAAAATCGGTACATTATATGTTAGAGTAAGTAAATTACATATGTTATACACACTTAATTCAAATGAGCGAAATTCCATTAGTCGGAGCGAATTTTGGATCCTTTCCGTACTTGAAAGTGCACTTCTTCTTCAGGAACGTTTTCCGATCACGAGCGGAGCAAAATTTTCGGGGCGAACGTTATCAGTATTTTGAGAAATAGAAAGCGGGGTGTGAATTTCGCTGAAAAGGAGTACTTAAAGAGCATTTTTGCGTTAGGACTGTGGGTTTCGATGTAAAAAGGTCGAAATCGACAAATTTTTCTTTCACTCCCTCTTTGATCGTTATTTTCGCTTCTTTGAAGTAAGCGTGTACTGCATTACTTTAAAACATATTCAGTAATCGGTACATTATACGAAAAAAAAAAAGTAAGTTTGTCTGTTCTTGCGTTATTCATGGGCCCCAGTATGGATTTAGCACTGAGTATGGTAGATGGCTGAAGTGTGAAGGTCCTGAGTTCAGGAAAATCGCACGGCCATAGGTCTAACGTTTGTGTTTTAAGCGGTTTTCTCCAGAAGTTGAATAAGCGTAATAACCCCTTAAAAAAGTCCTTCGCCCAAAGCACCGCTTCTTCGTCAAATAACCTTCGAGCACCTTTGCCTTAATAAACAGTACAATACAGTACTTGCATTGTGTATGCTCGTGCAGCGTACCTCTCTCCGAATTTGCACTCTAGGGGAATCCACCGAATTTCGATTAAAAATAAAATAAATCTTCATTTATAGAGAAGTCAGGTACAATGGGGATCAGAAGTAGCGTTCATAATACTGGGATGCTCAA
Source organism: Cheiracanthium punctorium (assembly GCA_038373885.1). Classification (NCBI taxonomy): domain Eukaryota; kingdom Metazoa; phylum Arthropoda; class Arachnida; order Araneae; family Cheiracanthiidae; genus Cheiracanthium; species Cheiracanthium punctorium. The sequence goes on along the minus strand of JAWZYV010019766.1, from coordinate 9,031 downwards.
ATTAGAGGGTGTTCAGAATGGAAAGAGTTCATCTTATGTTGTGTCTACGGAGTTTCGCTGGGAACGTTGGAATGTGTTCATAATACCGGGGTGTTCTCATCAGACAGCGTCCATTGTATACTAGTTAAATGAGCTAATTGAAACGTGAAATGATAAAATGATGATTCAGGCGAAGAAAAAAAATTAGAAGTTAAGACTGTTATGTTAAAGTGAAAAATGTAGAACTTAATTTTATCCCATTTGTGCCTGGATATTTTTGCGACTTTCTTCGATTTTTACTGATAACTGAAATAATAGATAAATTTCTGATGTCAACTTCTTGAACAAGGGATGATTTCTTTTAAAATCATTATGCATAAAAATCGAAATATCAACATCCTACTTGATCATGTTAAAATATTTTGTAGAGTTGAGGATTAATACTCATGAATAAAGGCTAGGAAAAATAAATAACGTTTTCGACTAATAGTGAAAATGCCGTCCCAAAAAAGGGACACTAGGCATAAATGGGTTAAAGCAAATAAGATTACAATTGTACAAAAAAGGATATTTAGAAAAAAAAAAAAAAACATCAGTCAAATGATGTAAGGAGTTTTACTTAATTTAAAGGCTGTAGTTTGAAAGCTTAATTTGTGTGATGCACAGTAAAAATATGCAGTTGTTAGGTAGATAAGTTTGATGATTGCTTGCACGTCACCCTCTTTTTCTACCATCACAGATCATGCGTCATAACCTTCACAGTAAACAAAATAAATAAATAATTTCGTGAAAACGCTGAAAATGTACTGGCTACAGGACGATTACTATTTCCGTATATTTACGGAATTTCATTCCTGTAAATTCCACTAGAAATTCTGTACCAGTGTGACGCTGGCCCTTGATATACAGAAATTATCCTGTATTAAAATTAAACGAGGAATTTCCGTAAAATTTTACGGAAACTTTCCAGTAATTGTACGGTTATTTGTTAGAGTGCTGTTCTATTAATTTTTACATGTTCGGTCCGATATGGGAACATTTTTCTGTAACGGAATGAGCAAGGGCTTTTCCATAAAATTCTTGTAGGACTGAGAAGCCTAGAAATTCTTCAGCAGTGCTGATCTTCCAAAATATACTCAAAGGAATAATTGTTATTTCGCAGCAGTATCGGCAGTCTCATCTGCTAGAATGGAGAATGTTGTATGCAGTAGAATTGTTGCTGTCGTTAATACATTGACCAATGCTTTTGAAATAAAGCATAAATGCTATTTGCAGTATCGCGAGCATTTGAAAAACATGAAATGGCATGGATATTACGTCAGTTTTACGCCAAAATAAAAAGCATAAGAAAGAATTAAGTCAAACGTGTTTCCTGAAGTTAATAAATTTTCAAATGCTACTAATATTATAAATGTGTATGTTTGTGGGTTTGGATATTTGTAACTCAATCATGCAAAAACGGCTGAATGGATTTGCATAAAATTTGGAATGAAGATAGCTTATACTCTGGATTAACATATAGGCAACCTTTCATGCATATAGCATAAATAGTTCTTTTACAGAGACATTATTCTAATTAATTCTAATACATTACGCTCTAAGGCATATTTGTAACTACTGAACCGATTCTAAAACTTTTTTCACTGATAGAGAGCTACACTATTCCTGCGTATTATAGGCTACCTTTCATGGATACCTCGTAAATAATTCTGTTACAAGGACTCTCATAAGAATTACATTAAGCTCTTCGGGTATCTCTGTAGCTACTGAACCGATTCTAAAACTTTTTTACTGATAAAAAGCTACACTATTCCTGAGTATTATAGGCTGCCTTTCATGTATATAACATAAAACGTTCTTTTACAGAGACACTCAAAATGATTCTCATACATTGCGCTCTATGAGCATCTCTTTAACTACTGAGCCGATTCTAAAAAATTTTTTCACTAATACAAAGCTGCACTACTCCTGAGTATTATAGGATACCTTTCATGCATATAGCATAAATAGTTCTTTTACATGGAAACTCAAAAATATTCTAATACATTAAGCTATATGGATGTGTCTGTAACTACAGAAACGAGTTTAAATATTTTTTACGCTCATTTTGGTCTATAGTGCTACTGTATCAAACTATCTCTTTTTTGTTATTCACACATGCTTCATTTCTCTCTGGACCTAATTCTAAAGCCGACGCGGACGAAGTCGTAGGTGGAATCTAGTTTGTTGATAATCAATAGAAAGAAAATAAAAATTTAGTTCTTTAAATACGCTTAACAAGCAAATTATGGAATGTAAAAATAAAACTATAGAACTATGTGGGTCAAATAAACTGATAAGAAACTAGCAATGATAAAAGTACAATTCAGGTAAAGAATGTATCTTAAATATAAATGTTAGAACAAATAAGATTACAAGATAAAATATGAAAATGTTCAGATTTTCTGTAAAGATGCCACGCATGTGTTGAAATCTGCGAAGGATTAATGCAATTTTGTTTGTGTGTGTGGGAGGGGAGGGCGGAGGTTGGTTGCAAGATCCAACAAACACATCCATTTTATGAAAGTAAAATAGGCTTGTAAAATTGCTTTTTTATTTGACGAGAGGGCGGTCGCCCCTTACTTCCCTCCCCTTTATTCGTCCTTGGTTGAAACATGCTAGCAATTAGGAAAATAATCTTTTTTTTTTTTTTATACAGAAATTTTACAGCGAGTTGTTGCAGTATGTTAAAATACATAAATTACTTTACTTCCGGAAAAGGGGCAGGTGACATTTTTTTGTATATGGTGCCTATTTTTTTTTTTTAAACTGTCATATTTTCCAGGGGGGGTCAAGTGACCCGTTTGACCCCCCTTGCCGACGCCCATGGTTTTACCTAATCGTATGTAAACTTCATACGAAAGCCAAATGATTGCTTTTTAACTGTCCACTGTTTCTTTTTTATTTCCGTAACATATTACCTTCAAATCTAAAATTGTAATTTTAGACTGCAATTTTAAATGCATTAAAATATATATTTAGAACAATTAATCAACAAATAAAATAAAAAAAATATTGCTGTTTTTCGCGGATCAACTTGCGGTGCGGGCGGCAACCCCTAGCGTGGAGTGTATAACAGCCGGAGAAACGACTCTTGCCAAAGGAGTCGGAAATCGCCAGAGTCAGAAGTCGCCAAATCGCCAGAGAGCACTTTAATCCGGCCTGCCCAGCCTCTCGTTTTAGATTGCATGAAGATATGTTCTCCTTCAACTAGCTTTCCCCTCGGTCTTGTGTCAGGGAGGATAGAGGAGAAGTCCGATGCCCCAGGCGATTGCTCTTCCGGTCAGGCTTTTGGGGTACTCACGGAGAAAGTAGTGATTCCCCCTCTCTCCCAGAAGATTGTGAGCGTTTCCCTCCCTGGAGAAAAATTTTCGTGCGGGTCCTTGCTGCTGGCGGAAGGAGTCAGTGACCGCAGATCAGATATCCTGGTTTCTCGCTCGGTCGCGGAGTTGGATGAGAACTACTCCCTCCCTGTCAAGGTAGCTAATTTTACAAAGGAGCCTGTCACTCTGAATAAGAAAATTAAATTAGTCCTCGTGGAAGGAGTGATACCTCGAAAAAACAATTTAGCAGCTAACTCACTCTCGGTGTCGGCGGATCATTATGAAAACTTTGAAGCGTGGGGTAAAGAGGAAGATCTGAATTTAGATCACTTAGAGGGTGAACCAAAAACTGCCGTAATTAATTTATTAAGGCAATATCCCCGCATATTTGCACATTCGGTAAAAGATTTAGAAGGCTGCGATACTCTATATCACAGGGTTTATTTGAAAGATTCCGTCCCTGTCAGACAAAAACCTTACCGCGTGTCCTATTATTTGAGAGAGGAGTTGGATCGCCAAATTCACGAATTATTGGAAGCAGATATTATTGAGGAGAGTGACAGCCCTTATTCCGCACCTGTGCTTTTTATTAAAAAGTCTGATGGAACTTTCCGATTGGTGACTGATTTTCGAAGATTAAATGACAAAACAATTGAGGATAATTTTCCCCTCCCAAACATGGTGGAAATGATCGATAATTTAGGTGGGGCGGAATATTTTTCAAGTCTGGATCTCACCAGTGGATATTACCAGATGCACGTTCATCCCGATGATGTGCCTAAATGTGCTTTTAGCACTCATAATGGGCATTATTCGTGGAAAAGAACACCATTTGGATGGAGAAACGCCCCTTCTTCATTTCAGAGGCTTATGCAGATTGTCTTGGCAAATTTACAGCCTCTAAAAATTGCTACGTATCTTGACGATATCGTAGTGGCTTCGAAAACATTTGAGGAGCAGCTTGAGAGACTCAAAATTGTTTTTGATCGGCTTAGTGCCCACAAATTACAACTAAAGCCCTCCAAATGCCATCTTGTTAAACGTGAAATTGAATACTTAGGATTTAAGGTTAGTAGAGGCATTGTGCCACCTGTTCAGAGCAATCTTGAGGTGGTTAGATCTTTTAAGGTGCCGACTAACAAGAAAGAGGTCAGACGATTTTTAGGAGTTACCGGGTTTTACAGAAGGTTCATCCAAAATTATGCCAAAATAGCGTTGCCCCTAACGAACCTTACGAAACAAAAACCTTTTATTTGGGGAGATGAAGCTCAGCAAGCTTTTGACGCCCTTAAGGTGGAACTTCTGAAAGAGCCTGTATTAGCTTTACCCGATTTTGAAAAACCATTTATTCTAAGCACGGATGCGAGTGATTACGCTTTAGGCGCGGTCCTCAGCCAGGCTGATGAAGACGGCCACCTTCATCCCGTGGCTTACGCTAGTAGGAAACTGAAACCAGCTGAGACAAGATACCATGTGTATGAGAAGGAGGCACTGGGAATTGTGTGGGGAGTGACGCACTTTCGTCACTACCTCTTAGGTCCTCCTTTTACAATATATTGTGACCAGGCTTCTCTTTCCCATGTCCTAAAACTCCGTGACCCTACATCTAGAATTGCCAGGTGGATTATGACTTTGTCGCAGTACAATTATAAAATAGTATATCACCCGGGTAAGCTTAACCTAACAGCTGATTACCAGTCAAGAGCCGTACATACGCTTACTGTAGATGAAACAGCAGTAGACCCAAGTCTGAGGAACCAAATCCGATTAGGTCAATTAACGGATGCGAAAATTTGTCTCTTAAAAGAGAAAGTCGAAAAGGGTGAGAGTCCGGAACCTAAAAACTTGCTATTTTTCTTAAAGAAGGTATTCTGCACTGTACCCATCGTAACCCGAAAAACAGATTAGAGGCCCAGGAAAGAATTGTTGTTCCCGCAAATTTAACGTGAGAAATAATAGAAATGTGTCATAGTGACCCCACTTCGGCTCATCCTGGTTTGACGCGAACATTAAGTCGCATCAGGAGGTACTATTATTGGCCCCAAATGTACAAAAGCATAAAGAATTTTGTGATGAGCTGTCACTCCTGTGTTGGTAGACGAGGTCATGTTAAAAATCCCCAGGCCCCCTTACAAAGAATGCCGATCGCTACACGTCCGTTTCAGAGGGTCGCTATGGATGCCGTAAGACCCCTTCCTCTTTCGACTATGGGAAATAAATATCTAATAGTAATGACTGACTATTTTACGAGGTATCCCGAGGCGTACGCTTTTCCCAACATTCAAACCGTAAATGTGGTTGAAGCCATAGAGCGGTTTATTTGCACGCATGGGATACCGGAGGTAATTCTGACGGATAGAGGGAGCAATTTCCTCTCACAGGCCATTACCCAGGTATATGAAAAATTAGGAATCAAAAAGGTCCATACAAGTAGCTACCACCCACAGAGTGACGGGGTCTGTGAGAAATTGAATGGCACTTTGCTGAATTCCTTAAGTCATTTGGTCTCAAAAACAGGGGAGGACTGGTGCAGACACGTGCCCTATGCTCTTCTAGCATACAGGAGCACAGTTCATACCGCTACGGGCGGAACGCCTGCCTATCTTCTGTACGGGCGTGATCTAAATTTACCTGTACAGCTGCTGTCCCAACCTCCTCAAAGGAGTTATTCCGATTCACAAGAAAATGTAAGGGATCTGACGTTTAGGTTTAAAATTGCTTATGAGACGGTGAAGCACAATCTAGAGAAGGCGGCCGAGAAACAAGAAGTTCAACGGGGGAAAGTAGCCAAAGACAAGGACATTAAAATCGGCGACATCGTTTATTGCTACTTTCCGAATGTAGAGGGAAACGCGAGCCGTAGGTTTGCTCACAAAAATAAGGGTCTTTACAAGATTATTAAGCAATTGACAAAAGTTAATTACGAGTTACAGCTTGAGGGTGATCCCGCCTCCATTATAAGGGCTCATGTAGATCGCCTCAAAAAGGTACCTCGTAATGAACTTAGTAAAGAAATAGGGGAAACACATCTAGTAGCGAAAGGGAATCTTCTCCGTTTCCGAATAACACCGGAAAATATTCTTTGCGCCCAAGAGATAGCGCAGGCTTTGTGCGCGCGTAAATTGAAGCTGTGTAGGGTAGGAAAGCGCTTTCTTCTCTCACCCGGGTGGGTGTGCGTGCGTGTGTGAGGGACGTGCACCGTTCCTTCTTGTCGGTCTCGGAGGGGCGAAGTTCTCCATTCTCCAGATTCTCGGCCCCATAGCCCGGTATGGGCCGTATTCACCAAACTTTAAACCCTGGAGTTAACCCAGCAAAGCGAGCTACTTCAAGGGTTAGTGAGAAAATGGTATTCACAACTCCAAAATCAGGGGTTACCCCAAGAATTGACCCTGACTCCAGGTGCAGATTCTAACCCCGCAATATCGGAGAGTTGACTCCGGGTTATAAATGGCGGATACGAGGGTTGTTTTTATAGGTTTGGAAAATCCCAAAAATTTGTTGTTAATACTTGAATATTCTGTGCTTTAACAGACGGAAACTACTGTTAAAACCACCCATCAAGCTATAAAAGTAGCCAAAAGTGATAAAAAATCATTGTACAATGTTTTCAAAAACTCTGGAGAATGACTGTGCTTTTTTTTGCTGTAGAGACTGCAGGCGCCATCTGTCGAACTTATCTTGGTTTGCTTTTCCATTCCCTCTTTTTTCGGATTTGAACGCTTTTTTTTCTTCATTATTTTTTATGTTGAAAATAAGTAAATAAGTTCTGATCTTTCCTATTTATCTCCTTGTCTCTATTATTCCACAGATGCGGGGCGATTTGGCCAGATCACTGTGGATCTACTTCGCCCTCGCTTCTTTTTTTTTTTTTTTTTTTTTTTTTTTTTTTTGTAACAAGAGGTGGGATAAAAATATTTACATTGAAGAGATTAATCATTTAGGTGTAAAGGGTGAAAAAAAAAAAAGTGTTGTTGAGGAGTTAAACATTTCTGTCTTATTGTAGTGTTCTTACTTGGGAATAGCGAATTAACAATTTTTCAGACAAATGTAAGAAAAAAAGCAATATGCTTCAGCATCATTGAATTTTTTAAAGACATACATATTCTATGTATAATATATAAAGTACCTCAAAAAGAAAAACATCAAAACTGCATAAATTAATTTTTGTGTGTTAAAAAATATGAAAATTCCTAAATTTGAAAAAAGTATAACAGACATGAAATTTTATTTATAAAAAATATTGGATGTAATTTTGTATTAAATGTTTAATCAGTATATTTTTTAATAATAAAGTTAAATTAATTTTCACATTTTAATGAGCAGTTTGCATAAAAAAAATTAAATATCATGAAGGAAGTGTGTGTGGTGGGAGCTGGGTTCGAACTCGGGAACATTAAATCTAGTTCATTCCTTCATGGAATCATTACTCTGACCAATCACAGGCGAGCTTTCAAAGCTGGGTGAGACAAATCCAGAGTTAGGTAACCCTGGGTTGAAATAAGTTGGTGAATACAGTTTCCGAGTTGACTCCGAGACAAACCGGCAATGCAGGTTTCCCAACTCTCGGATCATGGCGGGCTACTCACAGTTTGGTGAATACGGCCCTATGTGTTCTGTGTTTCTCATGTGTTGTCCAAGCCTTTCAGCTGCAGATCTGGGAGCGGAGGGGGTCTCGCGTCTTTGGGACTGATGAAGAGGGGAGGGGGTTTCCTGTCTTCTCAGTGTGAGCTTTTCAGTGGGGTGCGTTTTGCGGTATTTCGAGGGTGGTTAGGAGAAAAAGCGAAGGTAGTTACTAATGAAGATTAAGTAGATAATTGAGATCGTGGATGGTGGCGCGTGTAACTGAGGCGGTAATAGAGTGTCTAGTATATTAACTGAGATATATTTCGATGGGAATTTTTCGTCCGGGTATTATATATATTTTTCTTTTGGAGATGTAGTGATGATTTCTATTCAGATGTGCCTTTTCCCTGGGGGTGTTAGGATTTTTGTTTCCTCTATGCTTTTTTTTTTTTTTAAATATTCTCATTAGATAAGTTCAATTGATAAGCATTGTAAATATTCATTTTTGTTAATCATTATTTGATGGGATATGGAAGGTTATTCTAGATTTTTTTTGTCATCCAAGTGTGTAAATTACTGTCAGAAATGCTGCGATTTCCTTACTTCAGCACCAGGTACTTGAAGAAATCATATATATAAAAGGTGTTTTGTATTTTGTGAATTTGAGAGTGAATTTTTCAATTTTGATTTTGTAATTGTGGATTTTTCTTTCTTTGAACCTCTACACAACTTACATTTTATTTGTAATATGTCACCAATGTATGCATTTTGGTTTGGTTTGAAGGCTGCCACAGATGGGGTGTGTGCGTATGCTACGTGGGGACCGGTTAGAGTTCTAAAATTGGATTTAGTGCGCGGTGGGGAGCTTGGAGAAAAAATTTTCTTTCCAAGAAAATTTCTTCCCCAGGCATGAAGGGACATGTTGTGTTGCTTTGCGGAGTCCTCTCTTCATAGTTTTATTAATTACTTATTTAATTATTTAATTACCTCAGATCTTAATTACCTCTTTTTGTTATGTAAGTTTAATTTTGCAATAGCTTATTAATTTAAATACCTTAATGTTAAAGTTTCTGTACTCTCCTGGTGTTTACATTTAATTTTGGGTTTCATATTTATTTATTAGAAAT